>PVLC010044601.1:0-11903 GCA_004027655.1 Graphiurus murinus | reverse complement strand
ATCCTCAGACAAATGGGAATGATCCTACCATATGATCCAGCGATACCTCTACTGGGTATCTACCCAAAAGAAAGGAAACCAAACTATCAGACCAACGCATGTGTATCTATGTTTATAGCTGCACAGTTTACAATTGCCAAACTATGGAACCAGCCAAGATGTCCATCAACAGATGAATGGATTACAAAACTATGGGATATGTACACAGTGGAATTTTACTCAGCCTTAAAGAAGAACAAAATCATGTTATTTGCAAGGAAATGGAAGGAACTGGAAAACATTATGTTAAGTGAGATTAGTCAGTCACAAAAAGTTAAAAATTGAATGCTCTCCCTAATATGTGAAGCTAGGGAGAAAATGGGACATAAGAGGGACTCCAGATGAAGGAGAATTTAACGGAAGGTGATGGAGGGAGGGGGGAACACCCTAATGAGCATGATATACTTACAAGATCACATCAAAGTCAATCACTAAACTGACCTTGAGAAGGAGGGAGGGGGTGGAAATTGGGGAAGGGTTAATGAGAAATGTGTGCATGGATGTCTTTACCTATACTAGCTTGTACCCAACAAAGATGTGTGATTAACTCTGTTGTACCCAAGAAATGTATAAGAATCCATGCTAAAAAAAAATAAAATAAAAATTAAAAAAAGAGGGAGAAGGGGAGGGAGGGAGGGAGGAAGGAAGGAAGGAAGGAAGGAAGGAAGGAAGGAAGTTTTATTGGAACACAGCCGAGCTAATTTGTCCATGAAGTGCTATAAGAGACTTAAGAAGTTACAATACAGACAGTATGACCTGCAAGCTATAGGCATTTACTGCCCATCCCTTTACAAAGAATTGGCCAACCCCTAATCTAAAACATAGACTTTTTTAAAGGAAATCATGGCCCATTGCTTCTGAATTTTAACTAATGCCTAGTAATTACATCTGTTTACCCATGGGTAAACAGACAATTAGAAACAATTATAGTGTTGTTGAATTATTTTATTAGAAGTATAGAAATAGTTCATTATATGAGAAGAAAAATTCTAATTCTCAATTATCACTTACCTATAGGAAGTCTAGATGCCCTTTACAATATGTTGAATTTCTACATATGTACAACAAATAGAATTCATTTATATCCAATTAAGTAGTCTTCATCCCCAAACCCCAAATGTTTGGACTCTTCCCAGGGTCCTCATTTATCACCATCATTTAACGTCACACAGTAGCAGTAAAAGAGATTCTTTTCCAAGCAGAGGCTGAACGCTTCTTTCCAGCCTGGCACCAGGCTTGTCTCCGGGATCATCCTTTGTCACCAAAACCTCAAAAAGTCACACCATCCAAGAGCAGGACCTAGAGAAGTGAATTACTGTGCACCTACATAGAAAAACATGGTCCAGCCACTGAAAGTACTAGGGTAGACTATGGAAGAAATGTTCATTGTTGGGGGAAAGTTAACGTGGGAGGACTTTTCTCTGGGTTGTGCAATTTGGTGGTGGTCTTTTTCCCACCTCTATTTTGGGGACTGTCTGGTGAACTTATGATTGAGCAGGTCTTTTATCATAAGGGGGAAAGCAAGAGTGATTTGGTCTTTCTCTGTCTCCTGCACTGCCCTAGGGGAAGTGGACTGTAAAGAGATCGGAGACTGTGTCCCAGGAACAGGAGCCACGTCCACAGACCTGTGCCTGCCTGCCCTGGAGTACCTCAGGCGCTGTTCTCAGGTACAGGGAGAAGCCTGCGCTCGGTGCCAGGCCCAGAACCGGCCCAAAGGTTGTTCACAAAACATGAGCAGGGGTCTTTTCCCAAATCCCAGGAGAGACACTGGGGCTCAGACTTGGAGTATAAATTTTTACCTCTACCCTCTCTGTGAAGAAAAACAAATAATGATAACATACTAGCACACACAACTAGATCCAGTGATCTCTGAGACTTCTCACTTCCATGCAGACACAGGAACTACCACGTTCTGTTTGCATAAACCTGTTGGGGAAGGGGTCAGGAAGCCATGGGAAATCTTCCTGATGGTGCTAAAAAGCAAAAGGTAGGGCCCAATGGGAAAAAGAATGTGTTAAGATCTGGTAAAGAAGTCCAATAAAACAGTGCACATCCAGCCAGGCATGGTGATGCACACTTGTAATCCAGTGCTTGGGAGGCTGAGACAGGAAGATCACAGGTGTGTGGCCCAGCCTCAGCTACTTAGTGAGGCCCTCTGCAACTTAGTGAGACCCTGTTTCAAAATAAAGAATAAGAAATAGGGCTGAGATTATAGCTCAGAGGTAGAATGCCCCTGGGTTCCATCCCCAGTACCAGAAAAGTAAATAAATAGTGTGCATCAGAGTGAATGGCAACCCTCACTGTTGCCTCAAATACCAGACAAGCAAGATGGCGCTCCCTGTTCGGCGTCTTTGCCTCGGGCTCCAGTGACGGCCCTCTCTCAGTGCTTTTACTCCTGTCTTCTCAAGTCATGTCCCAGGCTTTTCTGGGCTCTGTCTGTCTGGCAGTGATAACATGGATTCCCTCAGCTTTAGAATGGATAGACTACTCTCACTTTCCCCAGTCGCCTCCACTGGACCCCACTTGACAGAGCACCTGGCTCCCCTTCCACTCTCAGATTCTTCCCTCTCTCTCCTGGGGCTCCAGCCAGGCTGACTTTCTGCCCCTCAGATGCCCACACTCATTACTGCCCAGGGTCATCCCTGCACCCGAGCCATCGCCCGGACCCTCCTCCCAGATCTCTGTGCTCTGTGCAGCACTGCTTCTCTTCCAGATCTGCTCAGAGGTGTCCCCTCCTCACAGAGACCAGGACCACAACAGGTGCTGACTTCCTGCCAACACACCTTGGTCATTCTTTCTTAAACTCCCTGTTTAATTTTTCCTATAGCCTTTATGTCAGAAATATTTTTTGTATGAAAGGATTATGGTCTGTAAGATCCACAAGGCAGACATTTTGTGTCTCACAGTTGTTTCCCAGTGTGAGCATGGCAGGCACAAATCTAAGTCGTGAAGCTATAGGACCCTGAGGGGCTGGGCTCCAGCAGCAAGGGGGAGAGCGAGCCCAGCCTACTCTCTTACTCTGCTTCTGAGACCTTCATCTCGCACACTTTGATGCAAACTCCTCCGTCTCCCCAGTTGCTTTCATCCCTCTTTCCTTAGAGATCAGGTCAAGGGAAGGGGAAGCCAGTCAGGTCTCCTATCTGCCTACTCTCCTGGGGGACCCCCAGAGGCAGAAATTCTTGACATGTCCATGGTTCCCTCGGTAAGTTTATAAAAGACTATAAAACTCATGTGGAATTAAGATACCAAAATTTTTTCCACTATGCTTTGGTTGCTATTGAATGCTAGCTCATCTTCTCCATGGAATAAATAATTCTTGTAAACTACCTTATAAATCTAGATCACAAACAATTAACTTTCATACATTGGGAGTCTTTCTAGTTTCCTATGTCCCCTTTATTGCTGGTGTATTAATTTTATTGTCCTTTTATATCCAGGATGCAGCTTTTTTTTTTTTTTTTCTAATATATAACTGCAGTGTTTGGGTTTGCTCTTATTTAGCTATTGGCCAAAATCTACAAAATGCCCTTGAAGCCAATATTCCTTAGCGGGCGTCTTGCTAGCCTGTCTCGAAGGATTCAGGAGCAGTCAGCAAGCAGTGAGGATGGCATCGAATCCTTCCTGTCTGAATTTGATGACGACACCGGTACGTTAATTGATCGAGACTAAACCAGATTATTTGCTATATTCATAGTCCCAGAAGCCTAAGCGTAAATTAAGTAGCTTACAGTTCATACAAATAACCCTTTTTTATTTTTTATAATTATATCAGAACAAGTTTACCAGAAGTTACCATGGGCTTGCCAAAGATAGTCTTTAAAATCAATGCCTCCAAACCCATGCTTTTTAGATGCAATTTTGCAAATTAAACTAAATGTAGTTTCAAACTCTGAATTCTCTTGAATTTAGCAAATTGGAACAAAGTTGCTTTAGTGCATTGGTAGTTAAATTGGCTAGTAATTGTCTTTAATAGCTTTTAGGAAGCACAATCATTGCGTAATTACTTCCTGCAGGACCATTTGGTTAGAGGCTGGGGAAATTCAGCCATTACTGAAGAGAGAATCTGTTTGGTGACTGGTGAAGCTGAAGGCTCAGGAAGAGAATCATTTTAAAGAATTTGTTTCAAATTAGGTCGCATGTAATCTCCTGTGAATCCAAGTTCAATCTAGTAACTTTGAATAATTTTCAGGTGGATTAACTCATTTTAATGATACCTGCTATCTTCTGTCTCAGAAGACCCCATCCTGTTCCACAACTAGAAATGGAAATGATACCCTTAAAAATAAATAGGCCTAGTTTCTGGACATAGGTTATTGCAAATGCTTGCAAAATGGCTTTTCAAGGGAGTTTTTTTGTTTTTGTTTTTGTTTTTAATTTGTTTATGGTTTTACTTTGCTGCTATAAATTCATTTATGGAGGTAGAAGCTTTATAGTTTTTGATAGAGATTATAAATAGTAAAACTTCACTCAGGTTAGTGAACTTTCTTTGTTATGGGAAAGAATAAATATCTAATGTAGAGAACAATTAAAGTATTGGAAATTGGCTGTATGTTGCTTAATGGAGATTTCATTTTAATGATTATATAAGAATAATTTTTACTTAGCATTTGAACTTCTAACTTATGTAATTATAAATAGAAACTAGTGCTGTTTACTTATAATACATTCTTTAAGATGTGTTACAGTGAGCATTCCCCTTCCCATTTGTGCAAATAATTAGTCCATTTTCTCTTAGGAGGACCATCTTTCTATAAATAAAGTTAGGCCAAGCACTTGTCTAAACTTTCTCACATTATCAATTCAATGGCTCTAAAGTTATAACTATGTATGAAACATAGATTAAAGAATAAAAGTCAAAGCTTTAACCTACCATCAAACACTCAACAATTCTAAGCATTAATATATTCACAAATATTATTCCTCTGGCTTCCAAAGATGCTTAATTATATCTCCCTGCCCCAAATTGGAAAATTTAAATATACACAAAGCTAGATAGATACTCGATCTAGTTGGATATTAGTATATTCAACTAATATAAGAACTGATTAACCAGAAAAAATCATCAAAGCTGTATTAATTTTACACAAGAGAGTGAAGTACAAGAAATGATCAAAGCCTGATGCTTTTATACTTTCCAGACAACACACAATAAACTTGTGAAGGAATAGCAAGGCAAGTGGACCTCTGAGCCAATGTGGTTAATTCTAGGGATGTTTCTAAGAGATGTATGGGGAAAGTAAAGAAGAATCTGAGTGTTTTATTTCCTTTGACTTTGAAAGAACATGTAAATCATAATCCATCCATGCATATAGACAGTGATGGCTAATACCCTGGGTAGTACCTCACATCCGGTGCACCTGTCTACATTCACTGTTCAGTTGCTCTTGCCAACTTGATTCTTCATGTTATCAACTGGAATGCATAAAGATCTGCTTTTTGTTCTCCAGGTCTGATAGACGTTTGGATCATCCTGTTGGAGCAGCTAACAGCTGCTGTGTCTAATTGTCCACGTCAGCACCAACCACCGACCTTGGATTTACTCTTTGAGCTGTTGAGAGATGTTACCAAAACACCTGGTAAACATGTCTGTGTCTAATTTGGGTGTGGTAGCAGGGGAATTTGTATATGTATAACTTTTTTTCAGGAAGGTGTTTCTGTTGACGCCTACCTGATTTCCCTGTTGCCTAGACTTAATGCAAAGCTTGATGCCTAACAGGTGTGCAATAAGTATTTGTTGAATGGGTATGATGCAGGGATATATGAGATATGTCCCCTGTATTTATATTTCTTCCTACCAGTTTATTTACAAACGTTGTGTGGCAGTCAGTTAGTTGGTGTGTTGGAGCTCAATGTTAATCAGGCCAAGACTGTGGCATCCACATCTCCATGAACCAGTGGGCTCTACTGTGTTCTGTGATCACAGCCTTCCTCCTTGGCCAGATCTGGTGGTGCAGGCTCTGGGTTCACCAGAGCTCCTGTAGATATAAATAAGCCACTCACAAAGCATGCGGCAGTCAGGCAGCAGCATGCTGTTTGTAGAGAGATCATAGGTGATCAGATTTAGAAAAAGATATTTAGTGCTTACCTAGTGCAGTCCCCTGACTGTATGGGGGAAGAAAAGGCCCTTAGAAATGTATTCCTTGTTCCATGTTAATCAAGCTTAGAACACACATTTCTTTGGGGGAGATTTGATAATGGAAACAGTTCAGATAATACTGTGTTCATATATTAAGTTTATCAATATCCATGTTAATATTATGTGCGGGGAGGGGAAAGCGGGATGGGACCCAAAGGGAAAGACACAAGTGTACATGTATGTTCCTATCACTCTGGTGTATAATTGCAGTGCACTGATTGAAAAAATAACTTATGTAGAAATTTTAGTTTTTAAATAACAGAATCAGAACCCTAGGTGAAAACACTAGTTAGTTCCATAATTAGAAGAAAAGGGTTATATTCATCATTATGAAGACTTGACAGTTCATACTGTTTCAAAATCCAATGCAAAGTTTATACTGAAAACTTTTCAGGAAAAAAAAAAAAGCACTGTAGCTATTCTCACATGATAAAAAGTTAAAAGCCTTCCATTGAAGAAAAAGCAAGTATTAGTTATGTTACTATTTCTAAATCTGTCTCACTGGTAATTATATTAATTATCACTAAATGTGTCTAAAAGCACTTAACCCAATAATTCTGCTAGGAATCTATCATCTAAGGGAATTAACAGTAATGAAGACAAAATTGTATATGTGTTTGTTGAAATATCTTGAAAACTAAAAAAACAAAAACAAGAACACCCTAAATGGGAAGCAGTTCAGTAACTTACAATAAAGAATAGAGTCTACAGGCATTATGTTAATATTTATGAATAACATTTAATGATATAATTTTTATAAGGCAGTCTGTTAAAGTTTATATACTATGGAGTATAATCTCAACTATATGAAATTTTATGCACTTATGAATACACATATACACAACACATGCACCAACAATCTGCTAGAAAGAAATATATTAAAATGTGATTATCCATGGGTGAGTTTTTTCCTTCTTTGTAGTTTCATATAATTTTATGTTTATTTGAAAACCAGAATTTTAAAAATATATTAATATTTATATAAGGAAGCACAAAAAAATCCATATAGCATTGTCTACAAAGCAAAACATTAGAAACATCTCAAATGCCCATCACTAAAGGAATGGAAAAGCAAACTGTTGCATATACATATGGTGGAAATAGTAGCCGGCCATAAAAATTAGGAATATCTAAATCTGCTGATCAAATGCACAGACCAAGGTCTACATTTTTCAATGTATGTAAATGATGTAGTTTGTAAAACTATAAGCCAGCATGGTGGCATGAACCTGTACTCCCAGCTACTTGGGAAATCAAAGCAGGAGGACGGCATGAGCCTTGAAGTTCAGGGTCAGCCTGGGCAACATAACAAGACTGCCTCTTGAAAAAATAAGTGAATAAAACTCAAGCCAGGTGTAGTGGTGCATGACTGTAACCCCAATACTTGGGAGGCTGAGACGGAGGATCGCAGGTTCAAGGACAGCCCAGCAACTTGGTGAGACTCTCAGTAACCTGAGAGTGAGACCCTGTTTATAGAAAAAAATAAAATAGAGCCAGCCAGAATATTTCTATGCATGTAATTGTGGTACTTGGAAGGCTGATACAGGAAGTTTGCAGGTTTGCAGCCAGCCTCAGCCAACTTAGTGAGGTCCTCTGCAACTTAGTGAGACCCTATTTCAAAATAAAAGAATAAAATTGGGCTGGGGGTGTAGCTTGGAGGTAGAATGCCACTGGATTCCATCCCCAGTACCAACACACAAAAAAATAAAATAGGGCTTGGGGTGTAGCTCAGAGGTAAAATGCCCCTGGGTTCAATACCCAGTACAAATAAATAAATTAAATTAAAAAATAAAAAACAAACTCAATATTTCTCTATGTTCTATATAAATAAGTGTATTTATACAGAATGTTTCCTTGTATACATATATGTAGCTGTGTGTTTACATTTGAGGACTAGTAGTTGATCAAGGGGTATTTTATCTTCATTGATATTTGAATTTTTTAATGAGTATATATGTATATTACTTGCATAACTAAAATCATGCCAAAACAAAGAAGAAACATTGCGACTGATATTCCCTATTCGGTGTAAATTTTTCCCCCTGCACCTTCTCAGAGAAGATAAAAAGATGGGGAGATCTTTCAAAAGAGACCCAAAGTGCCAAGCTGTGGCTAGGATGTCACTCTTGAGATATCGATTCTTACCCTGACCTTTCTTTTTTAGGACCAGGGTTTGGAATCTATGCAGTTGTTCACCTGCTTCTTCCTGTGATGTCCCTTTGGCTGGTTCGTAGCCATAAAGACCATTCCTACTGGGACGCGGCCTCTGCTAACTTCAAGCACGCCATTGGTCTGTCGTGCGAGCTGGTGGTGGAGCACATTCAGAGCTTTCTACACTCAGGTAGTTATCGCGCCAGCGCCAGGCACTCTGGGCCTCACTGCAGTGGACAGCATCATTGTCAAGAGTGCTTGTGAACACCTCGTACAGAGACACCTTTGACCTGGGAAATATTCAGAATTACTCAGTGCCAGCCTTCTAATGTCATTAGAGGGAAAATCAATACCTATGCCTCCCCTACAAAATTATAGAGCTGAATATACTAAATGCTGGCGTAGTTGAAAATAAAATACCTAATAGCAGATCTAGCATAGCTGTGCATTAGGAGAGGAGAGGCAAGTTCCAGTATATACTAACCTTTAAAAATAAATATCGCTGTAGCTGGGAGTGGAGAGAGAATGTACCCTGCTGGCCTACCTCATCTGGGAAGGCTAAGTGGAAGAGGTAAGTAGCATTTTATTCAGTTATAGGCAAGAAGTCGCTTAATAGGTCAGGGATAAAGGAAGGATTCTTTTATCTGTGGTATTTTGAAAAAGATGTGGAAGTCGAGGTGGAGAGTGTGTTGAAGTCAGCAGCTAGAGAGAGACCAAAAGGCAGGGGAGCAACATCAGCTCTGATACCAGTGGAGCCACGTGTGTGAAGTGTAGATTCTTGCTCATGATCTGCTGTGGGAAGATCTAGGAGGTTTGGGAGCAGAAATTTGGCTGCTAGCTAAAGAGGTTATAAAAAGAAGGGAAGAACATATGAAAGTATAAGGGACGAGGTCTCCTTGCTGGAAAAGATAAATTCAGAACGCTGACCCTGGAGGGAGAGTCACAAAGCAGAGACACTGTGTCTCTGCCAAGTTGAGTGAGGGCAATTTGCCTCGCAAAATAGGAATACTAATAGAGAAAGAAAGCAAGCAGGTTTTTCCACATGCTGGTGGCAACTGTGTCCTTCAGGGCAACGTTCCTGACCAGGTCATTGCTTCACACAGCTCGGGGGCCTGGAGGATTGATTCTACTAAAAATTGTCTCTGGCATCTCAAGAACTTTGAGGAAAAGAATGCAGATATATTCCTTGAATTAAGCACATAGAATGTGATTTTTGTAAGTCTTATTTCCTTTAGTCTAAGAATAGTATGCAGATGGAAGCGAGATTGACAAGGTTCAAGATGTGGCAGGACTAAGGGTTTGTTTTCCAGGAGCACTTAATTCATTTTGGCTATCAGCAGTAAGGACAGTATGTTTTAATTTTCCCTTTTTAAAAAGAATTTAAATTTTTTGCCAACTAATATTTAAGCTATAAAATATTTTTATTCTGTTTAAGTAGATGAATTATTATATGCTTAACTTTGAAATATGTCTACCAACACATAAGAATGAACCACATATTTCATCTAGTGAAACACGCTAAAATTGGGTAAAACTCTAAGAACAAAGTGTTGTTTTGCTAGGGGTTTGGGGATATTACCATTTTTTTCTCATTGTTCTATTTCCTTGTCACATACATTTATATATCTTTCTATCACTCATACTTTCCTATGTGGTTATAGATAGCCAGTTCAGTCTCCCTCTTTACTCCAGAGTTGCAGAAGTCCTAATTTCACTTCTTCCTGTAGACATCAGGTACGAGAGCATGATCAACACCATGCTGAAGGACCTCTTTGAGTTGCTGGTGGCGTGTGTGGCCAAGCCCACAGAGACCATCTCCAGAGTGGGCTGTTCTTGCATTAGGTGAGAAAAAGTTTCCCTGGCTCTTCACAAAGTTGGAGTTTTTAGCTGAGCATGATGGTGCACACTTGTAATCCCAATACTTGGGAAGCTGGGAAAACAGATGGATCACAGGTTTGTAGTCAGCCTCAGCTACTTAGTGAGGCCCTCTGCAACTTAGAAGGACCCTCTTTCAAAAATAAAGAATAAAAAATAGGGCTGGGGTGTAATCCCCAGTACCACAAAAAAAAAACGTTTTGATTATGAGACCCAAGTAAATGAAATAATATTTGCCGTAGGAATCCACTTTTTGGGTTGTTTTTCATAAGTAAAAGTGACCTTTCTAAGGAAAAAATGACTCTATGCTAATAAGTCTTCATTTCTGTGTAAATACTAATTGTGTAAGGCATTCTGTAAGGCCCTCTGGTGCATAGAACACAATGTAAACTAAGATCCCTGCCCTCAGGGAGCTTATCACCTATTCAGAAGGACTAACAGAGAGAGGGTCACATGAAAGACAGTGATAATGAGAAGCAACTGATAAATGCCAAAGTCAGGCAGTGTGGAGAAAGCCAGTCAGTAAGAGTATTGTGGTAGCGGTCAGATCCTCCAAAGCAAATAAGGTTTCCACAGGTCGGGACCTGCCAAGCAGAACAATATGAACAAATGCATGGAGATAAGAACAAGTGACAATAAGATGCTTTCTGCTTTCTGTTTATTGTTTGTAGAGAAGTTGCAGAAAGTGGGACTACAATGGAAAAATAAATATATGCAGTCATACATACAAGTCTGTTTAAATGCTGGCCTATGTGTACTAGGGATCCATTGATACTTCTGTATTAAGATGGCCTAGGAGATAGTATTTTGACAATAGAATACCATGGTGGATGGAAGGCAAGAGTGATTAGACACAGAAAGACGTTGCAAGGCAACCACAGAATAAATCTATGCATGTGTCTCATAAGACCCTCAACTGTGAGGCAACAAAATACATGGATCCAAGACTTTTTTTCCTTGTTTCTTTCGGCAGGTATGTCCTGGTGACAGCGGGCCCTGTGTTCACCGAAGAGATGTGGCGGCTTGCCTGCTGTGCCCTGCAAGATGCCTTCTCCGCCACACTCAAGCCAGTGAAGGTAAGTTGCTGAGAGGAGGGAACCCAGTGGTTCCCTTCCCCCTTGGCTCCCTGATTCCTCATCAGTTGGGGCCCCAGTTTCTGCTCTTGAACTCTGACAGAGGGAGAGAAGGAAGTGCTGGGTCAGTACTTAGTCCCAGGCACAGTGACAATGTCAGATCCCAGACTGAACCCTGCACGTGAACCAGGACACGCCCAGTGAACGCCTGCCATTTCTCCCTAGGACCTGCTGGGCTGCTTCCACAGCGGCACCGAGAGCTTCAGCGGGGAAGGCTGCCAGGTGCGGGTGGCAGCCCCCTCCTCCTCCCCCAGTGCCGAGGCTGAGTACTGGCGCATCCGAGCCATGGCCCAGCAGGTAAGGGCGGCTTGGATCTCAGGGCTCCAGAAACTTGAGATGCGTGCTGGGATTCCACCCTGAAGGTCTTGCACCAACCAACTGCCCTCCCCTCCCTTAGGGATGCATGCTTCTTGCCAGTCCCACTCTTTTGCAGGAATGACTGTAGCCCAGTCAACAGCTTTACCCCTGCCTACCAGCCTCCAGCACTCAGCTCAGAGTCCTTCCTACAGCCTGGACTTTGTATATTAAAAACTTGCTTAGGCTACTTATAAGTATTTGCTTAAATATAG
>PVLC010044600.1:0-12217 GCA_004027655.1 Graphiurus murinus | reverse complement strand
AGAACCATCAACGAAACCCCCTACCTGCACTGACAGAAAAATGCCAGAGACACACTCGAAAATTTAAGCTTGGTACTTACGAACTAGCAGAGTGTTTGTCTTAGTACTTGGTTGCTGTTTTTATGTTTTGGGTTTTTTTCTTTTTTCTTTTTTCTTTTTTTTGTTTTGTGTTGTTTTTATTGGTCTGTTTGTTTGGGGGGGGGGTTGTGTTATGTTTTACCTGTTTTTACTCAGTATTCGTTTTGTATTGCCTTGATTTATTTATGTTTGTTTGGATGATTGCTTGCTTTGCTTATACTTGCTTAGCTTGCTGAATCCCCTTATTTTTCCTTTTACAAGATTCCCCCTCCTCTCTCCCCTCTATATTCCTCTCCTCAACACTTTACCTCCTATCTTGTCTTTTTCTCTTCCTTTTTCTCCTGTCTCATATCAAGACCACCTCATACTACCACACTCAAAACTCTACATTAACTACCAGAATCATCTACTATTGCTAATCATTACAATATATCACTTCAACACATTCAACCTTTTATTCCACTGGAACATACCCTCTTCTTTACCCTATTCTTGCATTCATTACTGTGACCTCTCACCCAACCTCTAGCACTGAATACAAACTATTCCTGTTTATACCTTCAGACACCTCTAACCCCCCCCCTCCACAGAGATTGGACGAGAAAACTTGCAAGAGCGGCAAAGATATAAATATAAGAAAAGGGAAACATGGGAAGGAAAAAAAAAAACAAAGAAATAATGAGCTACCACAACCCCTCAATAATAGATCTCACCACCCAGAATGGCAGAGATTACCAGAAGAACAATTCAGATCTTTAATACTAGAAACAATACAGGATTTTCAGAAAGAATGTAAGCAGAGCTTTAAAGAAATTAAAGAAGAAATAAAGGAACAAATAAACAAAGGATTCGATGAACTGAAAAGGAACCAAAGAGAAGCATTGAAGGAAGTGAAAGATGAAATAACCGAAATGAAAGCATCAATACAAACTATAAACAGCAGATTAGATCACATGGAAAATAGAATATCACTCTTTGAGGATGACCATACCTAAAATGAATCTATAGTACATAACTTAGAAAAAAAAATACCACAGTATGAATTGGACATCGAAGAGATCTGGGCCAATTTTAAAAGAGCCAACCTAAGAATAATAGGCATAGAAGAGGAATTAGAAGTTGAAACTTATGGAATAAACAATCTCTTCCAAGAAGTAATATCAGAGAATTTTCCAAACATAGAAAGAGAGGTCGACACATAGATACAGGAAACATACAGAACTCCCTCAAGACAAGACCAAAGAAGAGGCTCACCATGCCATATAATAATAAAGCTGACCAATGTAGAAGCTAAGGAGAGAATTTTAAAGGCAGCAAAAGTAAAAGGCCAAGTGACTTTAGAGGCAAGCCAATTAGAATCACTCCAGACCTCCCAAATCAAGTCATAAAAGCCAGGAAGGGCTGGAGTAACATATTCCAAACTCTGAAAGAAAATAATTTGCAGCCAAGATTCTCATACCCAGCAAAACTCTCTCTCAAAATTGATGGTGATATAAAAACCTTTCAGAAAAAACAGAAACTGAAAGAATTTATGTCTTCCAAACCAGCACTAGAGAAACTACTTAAAGAGATTAACTACAAAGAAGAACTAATGAGTAAACATCAGAACCAGAGAAACAATAATTTCCAGGAAGCAAACATCTAAGCAAAGAAGAACAAACACTACTGCAAACAGAAGTCAAACTCAAAATGTTAGGAATTAAAAATCATCTCTCAGTAATCACACTGAATATAAATGGTCTTAATTCCCCAATAAAAAGGCACAAGGTGGCAAAATGGATCAAAATCCAGAATCCATCTATATGCTGCCTGCAAGAAACACACCTTACAAGCAAAGATTCCCACAAATTAAAGGTGAAGGGCTGGAATAAGGTAATCCATGCCAATGGAACTTGGAGACAAGCAGGAGTAGCAACTATGATATCAGATAAACTAGACTTCAAGCTCAAGCTTACCAGAAGAGACAAAGCAGGTCATTTTTTACTAGTAAAAGGAACAATCCAGCAAGAGGAAATAACAATTATCAACATCTATGCCCCAAACATAGGTGCAGCCACTTTCATAAAACAAACTCTGTATGATATAAAGACACATAGATCCCAATACACTAATACTAGGAGACTTCAATACTCCTCTTACATCTCTAGATAGCTCCTCTAAACAAAAGGTCAGTAGAGACACCTCAGACCTAAAGGATACCATAAACCAAATGCACCTATTAGACACATATAGACTCTTCCACCCAACTACAACTGAATTCACATTTTTCTCAGCTGCTCATGGAACCCTCTCCAAAATAGACCACATTCTCGGCCACAGAGTGAGCACTAGCAAATTCAAAAAATGCAACATAATTCCCTGCATCTTCTCAGACCAAAATGGAGTGAAACTAGAAATAAACTCCAGGAAGACCCAAAGTAACCGAGTAAGCGCACGGAGACTGAACACCACACTGCTGAATGAAGAGTGGGTCATAGAAGAAGGAAGAGGAGAAATTTAAAAATTCCTAGAAATCAACGAAAACGGAGATACAACATATCAAAACCTCTGGGACACCCTGAAGGCAGTACTAAGAGGGAAATTTATAGCACTGAGTGCCCACATAAGGAGAACAGAAAACCACCAATTAAATAACCTAATGACACAGCTCAAAGCCCTCGAAAAACAAGAACAATCTAGCCCCAAAGCCGGGAGAAGACAGGAAATCATGAAAATCAGAGGGGAAATTAATGAATTAGAAAATAAAAAACAATACAGAAAATCAACAAAACTAAAAGCTGGTTCCTTGAAAAAATAAACAAGATAGATAAACCATTGGCCAATCTGACCAAAAGAAAGAGAGAAGCAACCCAAATTACCAAAATAAGAGATGAAAAAGGTGATATTACCACCGACAGTATGGAAATACAGAAGATAGTTAGAAACTATTTTGAAAAACTGTACTCCAACAAAATGGAAGATCTAGAAGAAATTGACAACTTCCTAGAAACATACAACCTCCCTAAATTGAGTCAAGAAGATATCGAAAAGTTAAACAGACCAATAACAATCAAAGAAATAGAAACAGCAATAAAGAGTTTACCATCAAACAAAAGCCCAGGACCAGATGGTTTTCCAAGTGAATTTTATAAGACATTTTTAGAAGAGCTAATCCCAATACTCCTCAAGCTATTCCATGAAATAGAAAGAAACAGGACCCTTCCAAACACATTCTATGAAGCCAACATCACACTAATACCAAAACCAAATAAAGACAGCTCAAGAAAAGAAACCTATAGGCCTATATCACTGATGAATTTAGATGCAAAACTGCTAAACAAGATACTAGCAATGCACATTCAAAACCACATCAAGAAAATCATACACCAGGACCAAGTCGGGTTCATCCCAGGGATGCAAGGCTGGTTCAACATTCGAAAAACAATACACGTAATTCACCACATAAACAGACTCAAAGACAAAAATCACATGATCATCTCAATTGATGCTGAAAAAGCATTTGACAAGATCCAACACCCATTCATGCTAAAAGCACTACAGAGAATTGGAATAGAAGGAACATACCTCAAAATCATACAGGCAATATACAATAGGCCTACAGCCAGCATCATATTAAATGGAGAAAAACTACAAGAGTTCCCACTAAAGACAGGAACAAGACAAGGATGTCCTTTATCAACTCTTCTGTTTAATATAGTACTCAAGACTCTAGCCAGAGCAATAAGACAAGAGAAGGAAATCAAAGGGGTAAAAATAGAGAAAGAAGAACTAAAACTTTTAATCCCTTTTTGCAGATGACATGATACTATACTTGGAAGACCCAACAAACTCAACCAAAAAACTTATAGAACTGATCAACAAATTCAGTAAGGTGTCCGGATACAAAATCAATCTTAAAAAATCAAAAGCCTTTTTATATGCCAACCACAAATCAACCAAAAAAGAAATCCAGAAACAAATTCCACTCACAATAGCACCCCGAAAAATAAAATACTTAGGGATAAACCTAACCAAGGAGATTAAAGACCTCTACAACAAAAATTATAGAAAGCTGAAGAAAGAAATCGATGAAGACCTTAGGAGATGGAAGGACCTACCATGCTCTTGGATAGGCAGAATAAATATCATCAAAATGGCCATCCTCCCAAAACTGATCTACAGATTCAATGCAATACCCATGAAATTGCCAAGGGCGCTGCTCACAGACATAGAAAAATCAGTCCTTAAATTCATGTGGAAAAACAAAAAGCCCAGGATAGCCAAAGTAGTTCTTAGCAATAAAAATCATGCAGGAGGCATCACAATACCTGACTTTAAACTCTACTACAAAGCCACAGTAATAAAAACAGCATGGTATTGGCACAAAACAGACACATAGACCAATGGAGCAGAATAGAAGACTCAGAAACAGACCCACAGACTTACAGTCAACTGATTTTTGACAAGGAGCCAAAAGTATAAACTGGAAAAAAAGATAGCCTCTTTAACAAATGGTGTTGGCAAAACTGGTTAACCATATGCAGGAAAATGGAAATAAACCCCACTTTCTCACCCTGCACAAGAGTCAACTCAAGGTGGATCAAGGACCTGGAAGTCAGACCGGAGACCTTGCAGCTACTTGAAGAGGCCATAGGACCAACACTTGAACACATAGGCACAGGTAAAAGCTTTCTCAACAAGACCCCAAAAGCACAAGCAGCTCAAAGGAAGATCAATACATGGGATTGCATTAAACTGAAGAGCTTCTGCACAGCAAAGGAAACTATCAAGAACCTCAACAGAGAGCCTACAAAGTGGGAGAAAATTTTTGCCAGCTACACTTCAGATAGAGGTCTCATATCTAGGATATACAAAGAACTCAAGAAAATCACAACTAAGAAAGCAAATAACCCAATCAAAAAATGGGCAAAGGATCTAAATAGACACTTCACAAAGAAGAAATACAAATGGCCAATAAATGTATGAGGAAATGTTCCACATCTTTGGCAATCAGAGAGATGCAAATCAAAACTACCCTGAGATTTCACCTAACTCCAGTCAGATTGACAATCATAAAAAGCACAAAGAACAACACCTCCTGGCGAGAGTGTGGAGAAGTGGGAACCCTAATACATTGTTGGTGGGATTGCAAACTTGTGCAACCACTGTGTAAAACAGTATGGAGGATCCTTAGACGAATGGGAGTGAACCTACCATATGACCCAGCAATACCACTACTAGGTATATACCTTAAAGAATGGAAACCAAACTATCAGACCAATGCATGTGTATCTATGTTTATAGCTGCTCAATTCACAATAGCCAAACTATGGAAGCAGCCAAGATGTCCAACCACAGATGAATGGATTACAAAATTATGGGATATGTACACAATGGAATTTTACTCAGCCATAAAGAGGAACAAAATCATGTTCTTTGCAGGGAAATGGATGGAACTGGAAAACATTATGTTAAGTGAGATTAGTCAGTCACAAAGAGTAAAGAAGCATATGTTCTCCCTAATATGTGGATGCTAGGGAGAAGATGGGGCATAAGAGGGTCTCCAGATGAAAAGGAGAGACCCTCGATAAGCAAAGAAGTTGATTTAATTGTAGTGGATGCATGGGGCAGAGGAACACCCTAAGGCACATGATGTACTTAAACAATCATATCAAGGTCACTCACTGAACTGAACCTGAGGGGGAGGGAGGAGGAGGGAACGGGGTGGGAATTGGGGAAGGGGTCAAATGAGAATTGTATGCAAATATGTTAACAACTTGTACTTAACAAAGATGTATGCTATATTGCACGAATTACTACAATAAAAAAATAAATTTAAAAGAAAAATTCTTAAAAAGAAAATTTTTCCAAGAACTCAGACATACCTGCAAAGTGAGTTAACTTTTTAATGAGAAAGAACTTACCCCAAACTAAATTTCCAGAAAAGTTTTCCACTCAGTGGATAATGCATATACTTGGTGTATCTTTCCCTCATTTTAGCTCAAAATTTGGGCAGATTCTCTCAATGAATGAAAACTATTTTCTCCCATAGTCCTCCCTCTGATCCAGACTGTACAAGATTTCAAACATTTTTTCTGACTTATTATGTTGCTTCACATTTCAGGATTTTGCTAGTGTACGTAATAACAGGCTTTTTTGAGACCAGATTTTTAAAAGAGGGATGAAAAGAAAAGGAGCATGGAGCTACAACATATGGGACACACCAAGCCAAGCAAGTAATTGTTTGTCCAATAGACACCAATAAGCAAAACTAATTATCATACTTTGTTATTTTGTTTGTGATGGGCCTATTGATTATCTCTATAGCAATGGTCCTTAAATTACATAGTATATTCAAGAATAACTTCAAGTTTAGGATTTTAAAGATATAACTTGCATATCCAGGCCATGTGGCCAAGAAGATTATGCTTGAATATGTCTAGCTAGTGACCTAGTACTCTGCTACCAACATTTCAAAATGATATAAGTGATCCCAAGATCACATCTGAGGGAAAATGGTTTGGGCTAAAAAATGAAAATTAGAATAAAGGAGGGAAGAAAAATACATAATTGTCAAGCAAAGCTGAACTAACTTAGAAGTCTCTGGCATTTATGCCCCTCCCCACTGTGCCCCGATTCTCCATGGTTCCTTTATATGGGGAATACCAAACATTCTCACTCTTAAAGAAAAATTTTAAAAACACAAAATACATGATGGGCCGGGCGTGGTGGCGCACGCTTGTAATCCCAGCATTCGGGAGGCTGAGACCGGAGGATCCAGGTTCGCGGCCAGCCTCAGCTACCTAGTGAGGCACTCCGCAACTCAGTGAGACTCTGTTTCAAAATAAAGAATAAAAAGGGGCTGGGGGTGTAGCTCGGAGGTAGAATGCCCCTGAGTTCAATCCCCAGTACGGCAAAAAAAAAAATACATGATGGGTTTGCACTTTTCCTCTTTGGCCTAGACATTCTGCACCTGTCAATGTCTGGCACGATGGGAAGCCTGGCACATTAAGAGTCTCTGAAAAAATAATTCAAAAATAACCAATGGCAAAGGATCACTGAAAATGCATGTGTCCCAGATTGGCTAAAGAGATCTGTAATTGTTGAGATGCACTGGCACGAAAACCTATAAAAACTTAAAACATAAAATGATGGAGAAGAACTAAGAAGAGAAATAGCAGTGGACAGAAAAGAGAAGAGAGAGATGAGCAGCAGAAGTGGAAGAGAGACAGGTTAGCAGCACTGATGGGAACAAAGAAGTTCTGCTACTGATCACATAGACACTCCCTAAAACAGAGAAAATTACTTACAACTGTGTGACCTTCTGAGAATGTTCAGGGAAGGGCAAGTGACATCCACTCCCCTCAACAGCTGGTGAGACCCCTTGTATTTCAGCTGATACTATTCACTACTCGGTAAGAAATGCTGTAAGAAACACAGTGCTGGATTTAGGGAGGGAGGGAGCTATATTAAAAGGCTATTCTAAATTTTCTGCTGAGAGAGTCTGGAAGAAACATAAAATGGTTGGTGTCACCGTATAAGACAATGGAGATCTATGGGCACCTTGAAAAAAGCCTAAAAGGGGAAAACTTTGAATGATCAATAAAATATTGATTCAAGCATTTGCTATGACACTGAGAGTCATAAAGGACTCATCATGACATTCGCTACAGATTCTGAGTCAATAAAGTTCTTCAGCCCTATCAGGAAGTTGAGCCAGAGAATTTATACAGTGTTAAGAACATTATATATCTGTTTGTTCTCACTAAAAAGATCAGTCTATCCTCCTGTGCCCCAGAAGTGCTAACTAAATACATGTTGCAGATGTTATTTATAATAACAGTTGAGTAGGACACATATTTTGAGTGGAAAAAAAATTCTAAAATTTAAATTACAGTCTTCCACAATCTTAAACTGTCACTTAGAGAATAAAAAAAAAAAAAAACAGGTCAAGGATTAGGAAGGAAATGCAGAAAATTCAAGAAAGCCTCCTTTAAAAAATAATTACTTTTACTGAGGGTCTCAGTGACAGATTTCAAGGGACAGATCTCTGTGCTTTGGGTTTTTGTTTTATAAATATACAGAAAGGTAAGAAATAGTGTGAAAATGAAGTCATTGGCACAGAACTCTCCATCTAGAATTACATCATACACACACACACACACACACACACACACACACACACACACGGCATGTGTATATATGGCATTCATGCGACTCTGTAGCACACCACTGGAGCATATTATAGATTCTACTCAAGAAAAAGACTTGAAAAGGTAAATGAATTTTTAACACCATGGTTTTATCAAATTGCCTCAATTTGTGTTTAATTGCCATAGGCTGAGTACTATGCAGATGTCTGTAATTAGTAAAGTTGTAAAATATTCTGAAAACCAGCAGGAGGTTAAGTACATGGATGAAATTCTATGTCCTTCCTGACCTAAGACAACAGGCCTACCCTGAAAATGCCCACTTGAGCTACTATATTTGCAGGGATATCTAAAACTAAAAGGTGAAAACATAGGCAAATATGTTCAAAACTGAAATCGACTCACCAAATTTTATATATGCTCTCACGCTAGCTAGGCATACTTTCATGTTCATATAAAAAATTTTTTTAAAAATTAGAGCCAGGTGTGGTGGCACACACTTGTAATCTCAGCATTTGGGAGTCTGATACTGGAGGATCCAGGTTCATGGCCAGCCTCAGCTACCTAGTGAGGCACTCCACAACTTAATGAGACCCTGTTTCAAAATAAAGAATAAAAAATAGGGCTGGGGGTATAGCTCAGAGGTAGAATGCCCCTGAGTTAAATCCCCAGTACCACAAAAAAAAAAAAAAAAATTAACCTCGTAGCCCTGACTTCTCAGCTGTAACCACCTAACAGTGCCCCAATTCTCAAAACACCCAGCAAGTGAGTAATTTCCCTGGTCTCTTTCATATCTACCATTTCACATTCAATGTGTTGGGACATTCAGTTAAATAGGAAAGCAGGACTCAGTGTGATCTTGTAAAATTTTTGTGTTTTTATGTATTAGTTAAAAAAATGTGTATTTTTAAAAATTAAGTAAAAAAATGGAATCCAGGTGTGGTAGCGCACGCTTGTAATCCCAGCATTCGGGAGGCTGAGACTGGAGGATCCGGGTTCGTGGCCAGCCTCAGCTACCTACTAAGGCATTTCTCAACTTAGTGAGACTCAGTTTCAAAATAAAAAATAAAGAATAGGGCTGGGGTATAGCTCAGAGGTAGAATGCCCCTGAGTTCAATCCCCAGTACTGCAAAAATAAATAAATAAATAAATAAATAAATAAATAAATAAATAAATAAATGGAGAACAAAAGAATGACATGTATGCCTACAGAGGGGTTAATTTGAAAAGCAAGACAAAGGATATAAAGTCCTACCTGCTGATTCATAAGTGTCACAGGAATAACACTTCCAACCTCCTGGGAAGATACATGTGTTGAAATCCACAGAACTAGGTTTCTTGCAGCCTAATATCTACTACTTGAGTGGCCTTGGTCAAAGTATTTAATTTCTTTGTGCCTCAAGTTCATCATGAATAAAACAGGAAAGTACCACATGAGGTTGCTATGACAATTTAATGAGCTAATACACGCACAAAATTAACCCAGGGACTAGCGCTTGGCAGCTATCAATAGATATTAGACACTAATCTCAACATTTTTATTAGATCAACCTAAATTGTATTTGAGATCCATATGACTTCTACAGTTTAACTGAGCATTAGCCATTAAGCACAACTTTAACTGACAATAAAATATTAGCCAAGTATTAAAAATGCTTTCATAGAAATATGCTTGGAGGCAGTAGTAGTAGGGAAAGTGATGGAAATAAATGTCTGATATAGTTTCCAGATTATAATTCTAGATTACAGAATTAAGACATCTATAGGAATTTTTTGTTTGCTTTTTTTTTTCTTTTTGAGATACTGGAGATTGAACCCAGGGGCATTCTACCTTCAAAGAATACCCCCAGCCCTATTTTATTTTGAAACAGGATCTTATTAAGGGGTAGTGGGTCTCACTAAATTGCTGAAGCTGTTTCTGAACCTGAGATCCTTGTGTCCCAGCCTCCCAAGTACTGGGATTACAGACATCCACCATCATATCTGGCTATAATTTTCAAAAGGTTTCTCTTAACCAAACACCTTAGAAGGTATGTGTATACTATTCATTTTTTAATTCTCAAAACAGTTGGGTGAAATATTGGGCCATTATATTAACTTGCCCTTAAATAAATCTTTCTCTTACAACATTCAAGCACCTCTAAATATTAAAGTAAAAATTAGAATGTAATTTAAAAACATTTTAAAAAATGTCACTGATGAGGAGGTCCGGATTTCACCTTCAGCAGTGCATATTAATCCAGTAATTTCTAATTTCTCGACATATTAGTATCTTTAATACACTGAGCAATGGTTTTACAATTTCATTTTATTCAACTTCAGTGAAGGGTTCCTCAGGGGAATACTGGGAATGGGAGAATAGGTGGGTTTCTGGTCTTTTCATACATCTACTCTTTCTCTCAGTCAAAGCCTGTATAAAGACTTTCTTAAGCTCTCTAGAGGGTGCAAGGCCCTACATTTGATCCCCAGTATCACACACACACACACACACACACACACACACACACACACACACACACACACACTCTTCTAAACACACGTCATTATAAAAGGACAACAGTGGAACCAAGCTTGATTTGGGACTTGGAAAAGATAAATTTATCCATTGAGCTCAAAATAATTAACACAACAGACTCTTTCTGAATATATTATTTTAAAACCTAAATTTATACCTAAGTAGGTCATCCAGTAAAATTTAGCATATCTCCCATCCTTCATAAACATGAAAAATTAGTCCTCAGATGTCTTTGTCTTATGAAGCCTGACCCAAGAATGGGTATTATCTTGAGAATACTGAGACCAAACTCTGTAATAAGCTAAGATGGCAAAAGATGCCACTACCTCATTATGCTACTCATTCTATTTTTGTTTGTAAATGTAATGTCTTAATTTTTTATACTTCTCTGATATAATTTCATGATATTGTCCAATGAATTTAATTGATACCTAAATTGGATTAATGAAAAGTGAATGTCTTTTAAATAATTTATATATCCAGATATTATGTTCATAATTCTAAGTTTTGAATCACAATATTAATGAATCATGATACAGATAAACTTTAAAATATATTGCAAACTATGATAGCATCTGATTTTTCCATAATTTATGGATTCTTTTCCTTTGGCCTATTTTTATTATTTATTCAAAAATATTGAACAAATAGTTCTACTGATTACAGAATCTAAAAATAAAAAGAGACATATTCTTGAAGTTTTGATAACTCACATGCAGGCCATTAGCACCAGTTGTGCCAATGCTGGGGTTTCTTGCTCTAACTGTAAAACTGTACCTAGCTCTGTTTCCAGTCAAGAGGCTTCTTCTCTTACCAAAACTTACTCTAAAATAAAGAATAAAAAATCAATTATCTGATCCATCACTTGTAATTAATACAAATGTTATGATTCTTTGTATTGCAGTTATGTTTTAATTCTCTTTATAGGGTTCTCAGAGAAGGATTAATTAAGAGCTGCTGATTATTCAACACTCAGACTCCAAAAAAAATATGGTCAGAGCAAAACTCATAAACTGAGGTACTAATTTTGTTTATAAAGATATCAAATTTATTGAAAATAAGAGAAGTAAAAACTCTCATTAAGTTTTTTTTTTTTTTTTTTTTTTTTGTCCCGATAGCTTTTTTGTACTCTTTCAGCATGTATTTAAAGACTGGCTTGTTGGTTAGAAGCCAATTTTGCCTCTTGACTTTCAAATACCATGTTTTAAATTTTTATTTCAGTCTTGAGCACTTGATGACAAAGCATTTAATTGAAAACCTCAATCTTCTTTTTCTTGCTTTCTTAATTTCCATAAGTACATGTTAAACCTTTAAAAAATGTTGCAATTTATAGTAGATGGCATTTGAATTCAGTAAAATGTTATAGACCTTGACATCTAGAAACAATATAACATAGACCAAGAGCAGAAGGGGAAGGAAAATTGTAGTAAGAATAAATACACCAATTTCTTCATTAATGAAGAATGTTAATGAATGTCATTAAACTTTTTTTTTT
>PVLC010044599.1:0-11990 GCA_004027655.1 Graphiurus murinus | reverse complement strand
TCCAATTACTTACCAGGAATGTGTTTCCACAGTGCCCACACACGACCCTTGTACCTTCTGGTTGGATTGGCAATGCAGGTTGAGCTGGTTGCTCCTCAGAAATAAGCATTACCGGACCCAGGTTAATTATGCGTCTACTGTGGGAAGAAAGAGGAAATTATTTCACTATCTCACAAAGAAATTGACAGCAAAACCTGCCACAAATGGTCAAAATCATGGAATCTATCAATGAAAATATGCTCATTTTATAAATTAAGTGAATTGTCAAGTTTTGGAGTCAAAGTCACAGAAAGCAGGAATACTCAGTATTTCAAAAGCAAAAACATAAGTCCTTGTATATTTGGAATAGAAATCATGTGTTATGGAATGGCTCCTAACCAATGATCTTGGGAGCCATTTAACTGTCACTTCCAATTTGCTGTACATTTAAATGAGAAAACAGTTCATATTCTAGGAAGACAAATTGAGCTTGTAGAAGACTGGACAAGTTAAAATGTTCCTAATCAACAAAACGTTTGTCATGAAAGTATCAAAGTGCTGATTTACAACTAAACTTCTCTGAGCAGTCTGGTATTCCTTCATGCTATTTAACCGGAGATGGAAAGAAAAATGGAAGCCACCTTTCCTTTCTGTTCTCCAGTCCACAATCAGATGGAGCTGTAATGACTCATGTAATGGTCTAAAGGCCAGCAGAATCAGAAAAAAGCTAAAGTCTTTACACTGTTCTATCTAAGCACATACATAATGGCATTTATGGCATAAGCAAACAATTTCATAATTTATTACACATACTATACTCAATGAGCCTAGTGTAGTATACAGTGAGTATACAATGTAGGGTAGTATACAATGACAACTGATATACTTCTAGGTTAAAATAAACTATATCAAAGGTAAACTAACCAGTTATTTTTAAATAAATTAAATGAGTCTTTGATTTGTTATATTGCTCATTCCAAAATATTATGACCTACAAATACCTATGAGTGTCAAGTTCTAAGTATATCCTTCCTTTAACAACAACAACTACAAAATAATCTAGGTATTGTAATCGCTTTGAGGACGAAGACTATCTAGAACAAAGCCTGTCACATAATGAACCTTCAACAAATACTTGTCAAATGAATAAATGAATGAATGAATGAATGAATCTTTATCTCTTACCAGTTGGGTCTCGGACATCCTATTCGCCGAGATGTGTCCTTACAAATGAGGAGACAATTACAAGGGCATCTAACATATTTCTTCCCTGTTGGGGGGGTTTTGATTGGCTACATAAGGGAAGAAAATGCAAACACAGCAAATTAACCAAAGTACAGATTATCAAAGCTTGTTTGTGTTTAAGAAGGAAATGATTCCTTTAAAACTAAAGCTCCCCATAGTGCTACCAAAGTCCAATATAAGAAAAAGTGCATTGCAAGTAGTTTCAAAGAGCACAAATGTTGGCAAGCACTCTGACATTTTGGGGGCTGTCAGGATATAATTATTAAGGGCTTATGTCAAAAATGAGCTCATATTGGATTTTGAATATGGGAGGAATATTTAGTGTGCACCAAGAGATATTTTCTCTTTAAAGTTCACAAGACAAGCCAGCCATCTGCCTGGCCAGGTGCAAACATTCACAGATGATTCTTGTACCTGTCCAGGAAAAGCAAGATCAATAAGAATAGTGGAGAAAGGGGAGTTCATGATACATTAGAACTTTTCTCAAACTTCTGTCAATAGAATATAAGAAGTGGTTAATTTCATAGAATACTTTAACTTAAAAACTTGTAATTGCTCTTAATACTATCATTTCTTTAAAAAAATTATATAGTAACTTAAAAGTGGAATAACTAGTATCAAAGAAAATATTCCTTGCAATACTTAGCACTTACACTTGCTAAAGTAAATAATCTAGGATACACTGGAAAGATCAGACTATCAATCCTGTGGCATTTCTGCCAAAAATATACAACCTGAAGCTAACCATGAGGAAAGATCAGACAACTCAAACTGAGAGATGTTCTACAAAATAGCTCTTCAAAAAATAAAAGACAAAGGAAGAGCAAGTTCCAGATAAAAGGATATTATCAAGACAAGACAACCAAATGCAACATGTGATTCTGGTTTAAATCCTGGAGCAAAAAAAACAAAATTTTTTTTTTTCATAAAGAACTCTAATGAGACAATCAGAGAAACATGGAGTAGGTTAAAATATTAGATAATGACATTGTGATAAATGTTAATTTCTTACATTTGATAATTGTACAGTGATTGTATAAGTGAATGTCCTTATTTTTTAAAAAAAATTACACTAAAAAGATTATTTATTTAGAGAGAAAAAGCTAACGTAGTAAAATGCTCATGTTTGGGGAATGTGAGTGATAGGCATATGTAATTCATTACCTATTTTGATTTGTAATTTTTGAATTACAATGATCCTACTTGTGATTTTTTTTAATTTTGCAGTGATATGAAAGTGGTGTGCATTCAGTAGAAATCATACTTTGAGTTTTAAATTTTGACCTTTTTCCAGGCTAGAGATATGCAATATAATACTTTCAAGATGCTGGGCAGCAGCAGTCAGCTGCAGCTCCAGGTCAGCCAGGCAATTGCAAAGAAAAACAACCCATACTGTATAATGTACTGTGTTGCTAACCTAGAATGTTCAGTAAATTCGATGTACAAATACATTTTCAACATACAATGGGCTAATTGGTATATAACCCCATTGGAAGCTGAGGCTATATTTAGTATTATTACAAAAGTAATAGCATGTATTATTACCATTTTATTATTATGTAGTACACTATTATTTTAATAACTTTTTTGTATGTGCAATATTTTCCTAAGAGATTTTTTAAAATTTTTAGGTAAATAACCATGGTAGAAACGCATATATAGAAGTTAGCAAAAGCCATCTGTGATTTAGTAAACTATATTATATATAGCTAAATCTAACTATCCAAAATTCATAAACATCCAGAATATATATGTGTCATATTAAAGTATTTAGAAAAGTAGACTGTGCATTAATTTATGTGTATTCAAAATTTGTCATTAAGTAAATGTTTGCTTGACAAATAACAGTTTGTCTTTATATTTCATCCCCACTTCACTTCTAGATCTTAGTTCCTTTCCTTATAAAAGAAGACAATTGAATTAGAAGATTTTAAGCACTAGTCTTTAGTGCCAATGTATGCCGCATCATGTCTGATCTGCAGTAAAATGAAAAAGGGGGGGGGCATGTTCTTATGCGTATGTTTTAAAATTCTTACTTGGTTAAATAAACTTGTATGTGCCAGGCACTATACTGTGTTTTTTTCCCCTACATCCCAATAGCAGCCCTATGAAGTAGGTAGTACTATTATTATACTACTTCACATGAGGAAACCACAGTTTAGGGAAGTAAAGTCCCCCAGGAAATACAGCTACTAAATGGCAGAGCTAGGACTCACATGCCAGTGCCCAGCCTCTGAATCTCAGGCTTCTTATCAGTTATATAGTCATCTAGAGCCACTCCTCTCTAGGACTTCTCAGATTTTCCATGAATTTGCCCTAGAAATTCTTTTTCCTTTAATCTAAAATTCCGTATTTCTCTAACTCTTGCTAGAGCACACACACACCCCCTTACTTCCCAAATCAATCTACTGAAGTAAAAAGGTCATTTATTAACCTTGTTTTTCTTTGTTTTTTTGCTTTTGCCTTGTTCTGTTTTTTAATCCCCACAAGTGTATCAGGTTTCTATCAGGGTGGCTGCCCAGGACAGATACACAGATGCCCCGTTTTAGGTGACAGGAGGAGAATGACTCACAGTGAAGCTCTACAAAGGATAGAGACAGCAGGCATACAGGAATTGCTCCACTGACCCTAGCCCATGGCAGTTGTTATTTTCTACCTAGAATTTCCCCAATGAAGCTCCTGGCTGCCTAGCACTTTTTCACTTATACAAACGTAAGATCAAGCAAAATTTTAAACATTAGCAAGCCACATGTTAAGGCACTACTCAAAGACTTCTTTTTCACTTGTTTCCTCCTCTATAATGTTAGTGATACCAATGTTAGGTGATTTGATTAGACACTATTCACTCTCTAGAGTCAGGGTTATTTATATTTCTTTACTCCACTGAGTCAGTAATTGTGTAAAAAAATTAGTATAGTTTCCTATATGTCCACAAGTAGTTTTTTTTTTTAAATAACCAAACCCCACTGATCCTGTATGAATTCACCACTTCTAAGTAGCGAGAATGATTATTTGCTAAATCTACAGACTTTGAGATTCCTGAATAAATGACCTATCCATTCTGTTGACTTTCAAGTGTAAGCATAAAACTTTGTAATTATTTTATTCCATTTGTTAAAGATCAAGAATTGATATGGGTTGAAGATTAGAAGAAGATATTAATACTAGCAACAAATCTAAGGAAATCTGTAAGGCGCTATTTTTGGTTGTTTTATTGCTGTTTACAGCCCACAAAACAAGTCTTATTAATTCCTGTCTACTCTGCAAAGAGTAGATAGTACATTGCTTTATAATTTCAGGTTTTATTTAATGACTTTTCTATAAAACATATGAAGCTAAGTATTCATGACTTGTAGTTCTTACAGACACAATAATCACTGGCTGACCTTAGACTTTTCTGAAGAGGAAAAAAATACAAACACCAAATTTTTATTTAATATTCAATTGCAGATTTTGAGATAGATCAAAATTTTAAAAATAATGCCTAATGATGAATGTAGAAAGATATTTCTTCTAAGCCAATATGTGATTTATTCGTTTTTATTTGAAACTAAAAAATTTTGCTTAAAATTTAGTTGTTCTTCCCAAAGTTGAGTTAAAAAAAGTTTAACTCAAATTTTTAATAATTTGCTGAATCATTATCTAGCAAATAGAATAAAATGCCAAGTTATTTGTAAGCACCTTGACACAAATTTCAGTAATAGATATATAATCACAAAATATTCATTGAGATCCTACAGATATAAATAAGTTTAAATAATTTTTCTGCATAATATGGACAAATTACACATTTGTAGTAAAATTCTAGTATGTTTTCATGTTAGTGAAAATCAAAATGGATTTAGCTGTGATATGGAGAGATACTGAAGATAATTATTATAAAAAACTGCCCCATCCTTGGCCAGGCTCACTTTAGAAAGTAAATTTACCATGAATATTTTTAGTGGGGTTAGCTTAAGCAAGAGGAGGCATCCTTGCATGAGAAAAGAAAGATAGAAAAACGGATAAAAAATGATTATCATATTTGTACCCAGCCCACATTTGTTCTTAAGTAAGATTATTGAAGACTTTCCTTTAGATAATGCTGTCAGACAACAATTTATGCTTTTATTAATGGAAGTCTCCACTTACTGTAGCTTCATTGCAAACTGTGCACTTAACCACATGTTGGTGAAGTTTTCCATCCAAATTGATTAGAGATTGGCACACACGGCAGTTGATTACTGGAATACCACTGGCATCCGGACTGGCAATGGCTGTATATGGAGGTGGGAGTTCCGCTGAAAAGAGATTAGACATTGAATCAGTCTCTTAGAAATTACTATGGCTAGTTTGAGCATATAAGCAATAGACAAAGTAAAAACTATCAAAAACTTCCCCTATATTTATGTTTTTTAAACTACTCAATTTGGAGCCAGGTGTGATGGTGCATGCTTGTAATCCTAGCATTTGGGAGGCTGAGACCGGAGGATCCAGGTTCAAGGCCAGCCTCAGCTACCTAGTGAGGCACTCCGCAACTTACTGAGACCCTGTTTCAAAATAAAGAATAAAAAATAGGGCTGGGGGTATAGCTCGGAGGTAGAATGCCCCTGAGTTCAATCCCCAGCACTGAAGGAAAAGAAAAAACTACTCAATTTGCCCTAGTTTCAGAGCTTACACACGCATAGTTGTCAAGTAGAATAATTCTTAACTCTGAAAAAAATCTAAATTGTGTTTGCTTAGGTCTTCCCCAATAACCCAATTTCCTTTTACTAGCATATACTCAAAATATCCACTCCATTCCCTTGGGTAAATTCATAGAGCCCATAATAGAAAAGAATGTTACTTTGTGCCTAGAGTAAAACTCTTACACTAATGATCTGATTAGCAAGAAAACAAAATGGTCAACAAAAGTGAAGTTTTAAAATCACTTGTATGCACACATAAATTGTGTACTGCCATGCTCTCTGTATATATTGGGCCCAGACTGACTGACCGTGGCAAAAGCAAAATAAGAGTTTGGAGGCATTTTTGTTTCAAGAAAAGACAAAAATGAACCTAGGAAAACTAAGCTTATCAGTGTGGAATAAAAATGGAAAACATTTTAATTTCAGACACAAAACAGAAATAGCAAATTTAACAATTTTTGAAACTTCTCCTTGCCATTAAAAATCTAAAAAATGTACTTAAGTGTATATGCAAAAAAATGTAGTATCTGGGATTAAATATTCTGGGAACAATCACAACAAAAACAATGGGGAAATTGATGAAAAAAGACTAGCAAGTGCCAAAAATTGATGAATATAATAACATAAAAAGTCTTCATATGTAAATGTTTGAAAACTTCCATAACTCAAAGATATATACAAACACATGCATACTGGAGTTTTGTTGTTGTTGTTTGTTTTGGTTTGGTTTTATTTGGTTTTTAAGAGGTTCAAATTTGGCTGAATGGATAAAGGGTGAGGTCTTGTTTCAGAATCAAGTATGTATCTCCATGAAGTGGGTATTTGTTAGAAAAATCATAAAAGAAGAATCCTGATGCATCATTCTAGAATGGAGTTTCTAAAGGAGACTACCTAACCCCTTTCTGTAGCTATATCAATTATGAGCAGAGAAATCTCTTTCAATGTAAGGCATTATCATAGGACATTTAGAAAGGTCCACACTCTTACATTGATTGAAATACCACCAAAGAGAACTGGTATCTCAAGAGGCCTCTCCTATAACATTACAAAATACAAGCAAAATGGCTAATCATGCACTGTTTTGAAATAGAGGTTTTCTATCTACTATATTAGATTTTGAATTCAGTGATAAAAAGTGTCAACATAACACATTATGGTACCTTTAAAATCCATATATTATCATGTGGCATCCTTAAGGTTTATCTCACACATTGTTTTTTGAATTCAAAGAATTAGCTACAAGTGTTATTCATTCAAATGATTCATAAGCAGAAATCTGGCTGAAAACTGAAAGAGGCCACTTCGAAGTGACAATATGCTTACATTTCTGGGAAGCGTATACCAGAACACTGCCAAACATTGAACTTGCAAAGAAGCTATACATCTCTTAAATTATATAAATAGCTTTAAATCCTTGAAAGAATGTGGTGTTGATCCAGAGTGACCTGTAATCTATTAATCAAGGAGGTAAAAATAATAAATTTAAGCTCTTGAAATTTGCAGATTGTTTCATCAGACCTCAGTGAAGGTGACATTATTCTAAGGGAAAATAATGTACATCTCACTAGAAATTCAAGATTCAAATAACTATTAGGAATAGCATTATTAATAGAATTTTATTTCCTCTCTTGCCTTTCCTGCAAGTTACAAAGCACCATGAACTAGTTCTCCCATAACTTAGGTCTCTGATTTACACAGAATGATAGAAATGAAATTTAAAGACAATTTTATTTTTTAAAAAAGTGCATTGGGAGTGAGGGGAGGAAGCAACACATTTTGACTCATTAAAGGATGCTGAAAGACATACAGTCTAAAAAGTAAAACAGCATTGCTCAAAGAACTCTGCTTAAGAAAGTTCAATGAGTGCTCTGCAGAATCATTTCAAGTGAATTAAAGCCTACAAAACCCTGTGAATTTTCTTCTAAGAGTTGCACTACATAATTTTTCATCTGTCAAAAAAAAGTCTTCAATGACAAAAATATGTTCAAATCTACTCTTTTGGAGGCTTGGGGAGTGGAGAGAGGGGATGGAATAACCAGTAAGGGTAAAAGTTTAAAATGGAAAAGATTGTAAGGTCCCTGAGGTCAAGGGCACGTCTGACCTGTTCATGGCTGATTGACTAGCACTTTGTCGTAGTTCCTGGTCTCTAACAGATTGATTACTAAATATTTGCTGGATAGTTAAATGAATGAGTGAATTACTGGAATTTATCACACACACCTATGCCTCTTGCAAAATAACACTAAGTATATTACCACTAATCTCCTTGCAGAGGAGCTGTTGTCCCTGCTGGAGAGTGCAGCTTAGTTGAAAAACAGCTCTCTTCTACACGGAAGAATACTCTCTCCAAATCCTGTACCGGAGAGGTAGCCAGGGGACATTGGTCTGGCTGACCAGATAAATGGAATCAGTCCAAGAGATCGATAGAATGACAGATGTTGTAGCCTAATTGCTCCACTGAACAGTGCTTCTAGGCTTCTCATTTCAATTTTCTGCCCATTACTTCAGCCATAAGCCAATTTGTAGTAGGTCTCATACTTTTAGTCTCTCCCTATCACTTGGATTTTACCCTGAGGAAACCTTCACCTCTAGCTCTATCTTCTCTTGTGAAGGACTTGTAATTTCTTCTTCTTTTTTTTTTTTTTTTTTTTTTTTTTTTTTGCAGTACTGGGGATTGAACTCAGGGGCGTTCTACCTCCGAGCTATACCCCCAGCCCTATTTTTTAATCTTTATTTTGAAACCAAGTCTCACTAAGTTGCAGAGTGCCTCACTAGGTAGCTGAGGCTGGCCAAGAACCTGGATCCTCTGGTCTCAGCCTCCCAAATGCTAGGATTACAAGTGTGCGCCACCACACCCGGCTAGGACTTGTAATTTCAGAATTACAAGTTACAGTTAGTGAACCTATAAGAATTAGCACCTTAACTCTTTTTATTTTGTCTCCTTTCACTTTAAAACAGTTAACAGATCACCACTATTATACCTATTTTAAATTTCTACACTGGATGAAAAGTCCACTACTATATCAGAATTTGGGATTAGATATTAAAGAATCCCCAAAAGTCTTCATTTCACTTGTTAATTAAATGACGGTCATTTTTTTCTATGGTGTTTACCTAAATAAAAAATATTTTTCCTTGATGTGGTTAGTATTTGTTAGGCTATTAATCCTTAATTTAAAAAAAAAACCCTCAAATATCCAGAACTGTACAATATAAGAATTATAAGCAATTTTAGGAAATATATAGCCTAATTTCTTCATTTTATGGAAAAGAAAATGAAAGCCCAGAGATTCTGACTTTTGAAGGGTTTCTTAGGAATGTAGCAAATTCAAGATCTGACTGCTATCACAGATATCTCTGCACAGTAACAGCTGATTCTCTTAATCGGTATTTACTTAATATAATAAAGAGATGTAAAGACTAGGAAGTGACTCTGTGGAAACAAGCAAAAATATGATATTGAAGATTTCTGGAAAATCAGATCTAGGTTAAAGCAGATTAAAAAGAGGAGAAGAAGCTAGGCGTGGTGGCACACGCATGTAATCCCAGCATTTGGGAGGCTGAGACTGGAGGATCCAGGTTCTCGGCCAGCCTCAGCTACCTAGTGAGGCACTCCACAACTTAGCGAGACCCTGTTTCTAAATAAAGAATAAAAAATAGGGCTGGGAGTGTAGCTTGGAGGTAGAATGCCCCTGAGTTCAATCCCCAGTACCGCCAAAAAAAAAAAAAAAAAAAAAAAAAAGAGAGAGAGAGAAGGAGGAGTCAAGAAAAATAAAAAATCAAACAGTACAAAATAATTTCATGATAATAAAAACTTCATAGAAAAACTGAGTCATAAAAGAGACAGAATGAAAGTGTATGGATCACAAGTCATGCATAATGGTCTTCCTAAAACACTCCAAAGGAAGCATTATTGTTCTGTAAACCCACAAATGATCAAATTACATTTTCCCATTATAAACATTAATGCGAGTTATCTATTTTATGCCAAACAGTCCCTCTATCCTGCTAATTCACACTGGTGTATTAATCCATACTTCATTTCCCCCCAGACACATTCTCCAGCATTTTAAAGGTTGAAATTATTTTTTCTGGTTGCTCTGACCTTTATTATCTCAGTTATTCCTTTGTAAGTCTCTTCAATGGCAATGTTTTCCAGTTTAATTCACTTAATTCACTCACATACTCTTTATATTCAGCCCTCCAGGCCCTTGACAACAATGTATAAAAATTAAAAATGACATAAGATTAAAATGAGAGGTATTTTAGGATAATTATAGAAGGAGCAGCCTGTGAAGAAAGTCTGGCTTTTTCTCCTCTAACTTTCATTGCAGGAATTAATTTTCCCTTAGCATCTTTGGGAGAGTGTGGGTTAGAGACAGAGCAAGTTTGGCCACTATAGGATAGCAACTTTGCATATCCAACTCAACTGAAAGGAAAGGTCAGTTTCTGTCCCTCCCTTTCTCTAAAACAAAAGAAATAAAACCATTCCAAGAGACTCTTGGGTTCTCCTAGAGCCATGCTACTATTAGGAAGAGCTATACAGCAAAAGTCAGATTAGGAGGTAAGTGTACTATTGATCAGTTTCCTGACCCTCAACTCCAAATCCACCTTCTCTATTTTGCATCATAATGCTGTACCTGGAATACTGAGTACCATGCTTTGGTTCTGCCAGCTGGCTGCAAGTACTATGCTAATAGGTGATAGAGGGACCCTGCAAGGCTGGAGAAGGAAGAAGGGATTTGTTCCTTTGATTTGTCACCTGCTTGCTTCCTTTGCGCTTCTACTTGCTGTTTCTCTAACTTCATCCTGGAAGTAACAATTCTTTCCCATAGTAACATTAAATCCAGTTTGCAGTTTTCAATACTTGCCAGCACCAACTTCACCATGTCCCTGCCCAGAGAAAACCCCAGTAGCAGGTAGCCAGTACTCCTTCCTTAGGTGTACCTTCACTCTATCAGAGATACCAGCACCAGCTGGCCCGTACATGTTTCAGCTCTGTGGAATCCTTCCTTTAAGTTTTACAATTCCAATCTTTTACCTTTGTCCCTCAGCCCTGGTGGTGGCAGCTGCTTTCTGTTACCTCCTCAATATCTTAGAATGGTATGTTTACCTTTCAATTACCTAGTTAACTATTCTTTATGTTAAATTTTATTATGTGGTTTCTATCTTCTGACCAGGTCCTGCCTCATACAGAAACTCCTGAGAAGTGACCCCAGGAAAAGGCAGATGGAATTGGATGAGTGGTTGATCTTGAATGTCATGCTGAGCTTCTTACCAATGGGAAACAGGATGGCCATAATCCACAGCATATGGCGCCATCCTGATGAATCAGATTATCCCTTGTATTTGATTGTAATATTTGTGGCTTTTTCATTTGATCATTATTTTAGCAATAATTACTGTATGGATTATAACGTGGATGAACTCTCGTGAATCCACTGGGCCCTTATAGGAAGAAATATGAGGCTCAGATCTTTAAACTCTCAGCTCAAGTCATAGACAACGTCTATCAATGCCTTAAAAGTATTACGTATTTATAATCAAGAAAGGGATTACATTGCTGAAAATGAAACCAATTTAATTGTGCAGATTGCAAAATTATAATGTCAGGGAAATCCACAGCCTTACTAAGTCTCTTAGTGAAAGCCAGGACACTGATTGCAATAGAGTTTAATTTTGGAACTTGTAATCGAGCCATTCATTTGAAATACTAATTGTTCAGCAATTACTAGACATGGCCTCTTAAATTGTACTAATTTCAGAGAGGCTCAAAAGGATCATCAGGTGATTATAGTCTTAACCCAGGTCCAGGAGCTCTGGGGACCCACCTTGAACTTATTTTCCCAGTTCCTGAACATATAACTTCAACAAATATTCTTAGCAACCAGTAAAACTGCCAACTTTGTTCTCTAGCCCAAGAGAAAGGACCAAATAGAAGACTTTGGAATTTATACCAAAAGCAATACCACATCCCCGGAGAGTGGCAGAAATTAGTGTCACTGTGAAAGATTAGGAAGAGGCAGGGGTGATGATATCCATCACATCTTCCTTCAGCACGCTTGGTATTCTAAGTTTGATTGCCATTCCTGTTTCTTA
>PVLC010044598.1:0-12094 GCA_004027655.1 Graphiurus murinus | reverse complement strand
ACACACACACACACACACACACACACACACACACACACACACACACACGCAGATTGCAATGTGCACCTCTAGGGCCTCTCTCTCTGGTTTGAGGAAGTCGGTGGCCCTGTTAAGAGGCCCAGGTAGCAAGGAGCTCAGGGACCTGCTGATTGCCAGAGAACAACTGAGACCCAGTCCCCAGCCACAGGGACCAGAGCCTGCCAGCAAGCTCGGGGCTTAGAGGCACCACTTTCTCCACATGAGTTTCGTGATGGGACCATAGCCGCGCTGAGGGCCTGCTGCAGGGTGGCTGGCTACGCTGTGGCTGCCCCCTTGATGGTCACGCTGCAGCAGACCGGCTAATCCTAGCTCCAGGAGGGTCCTAGCCTGTGATCTGGAATGGGTGAGCTCCCTGCAGGATCTGCCCTGAGTTCTTATCCTCCGCTGTGCCCAGGTGGGCTCCCAGGCCAGCGCCTCTGCAGCCTGCCCAGGGCACGTGGGCAGCCACGCCGGCGGGCCCCTTCAGCTCTCAGTCTCTGGCTTGGGCCACTTTATCTAGCTCCAGGGAAACACAGAGATGGCATCCTGGGTCACAAGATGGGAGCCAGGCAGTTCCATTTTTCTTCCTCTCCTGGTTCACCAGTACTCCCTGCCTCGGGTCATGAGGTAAACTGGGTCATGAGACTCCTCCGCGCTCCGTGACGCAGAGCGACCTGCAGTCTCCAAGAGACGCAGGCTTTCCGGAACCCAGGCCTCGGCAGGTGCCACTGTCTCCCCAGAGCAGGCTCCTGGCTGGCCACTTGATTGTGACGCCCCTGAGCCCTGGGGAGACTGGTCAGAGGCCACCTCTGCACAGGTGGAAGACCCCAATGGACTGTGACCCAGGCTTGCTGACAAGAGGCACTTTGATAAGTGCCACCAGGCAAAACCCACCCAGCCCTGCCCCTGTTGCAGTCCCAGGAGAGCAGGGACGCAAGGCGTGGACACTTCCATGCACCCGGGAGCAGGAGATAGACCAGCGCGTGGGCTGCTCCAGGCACCCCATGCTCCCCCTTGGCTGGTAAACACGCAGAGCTGGGCCCTCTTTACCAGGCTATGTTAAGAATGTGGGCTATACGTGTAAAACGAAGAAGTGGTGCTATTTGTGACCTGACAATGATTGATATGTCATAAATGTCTATGTAACCCTGTTGTACTCAAGAATTGTATAAAAAAATCTGTGCTGAAAAACAAAACAAAACAAAACAGCAGTCCCCTGGCTGGGTCAGAAGCGTGCCTGATGAGGTCAAACAGAAGGAATAAAATTTAGGCAGAAAGGAGATGGATTGGGAAGGAAAGGAAAATGTGGTTTCATTTTAACAGAGCTTGCTCATCCTTAAAAAGCCAGGCCCATTTGTAATGGGTTGACTCCATATTGGAAATTCCCAAGGTGATTTAATTCTAAGAGCATCATTTTTTTCAGAGCTCCATTTGCCTCCCAAGAGGAAGTCACACCTATTGTAAGAAAGACCCCACATCCCTGACTTCCTCTATCCACTCCCTAAAGAAAATTGTCCTTTTTTTTTTTAAGACCCCAAGGGTGGGGGACCAGCATCCCAAGCTGCCCCAGGTTCCCTATTCCTGCCCTGGTCCCTGAGCCAGCCCCTCCCCAGGTGTGACATAAAAAGGATTCATTCTCATCTCTCTCTCTCTCTCTCTCTCTCTCTCTCTCTCTCTCTCTCTCTCTCTCTGTCTGTCTCTCTCTCTCTCTCTCTCTCTCTTTCTCTCTCTCCCCCCTCTCCCTCTCTCTCTCTCCTCTCTCCCCCAGCTGCGATCCTGGAGACGTCTGAGGTGACCTGTGCCCTTTCCCCTGTGTACCTGTGCCTTTCCCTTAAAATAAACTTCTGCCTTTGTCCCTACCTGGCAGGTGTTGAAATTCTTTTCTCCACAGAAGCCAAGGGCCCACGAGAGGCATCGTGCTGACCCACGACATGCCAACATGCCCTCCGAGGGAGCCGCGCTGGGCAGTCCCCTCCCTACTGGTTTTGTCCCTTACACACTCAGTCTTCTGGGCTGCTCCTGGGAGGGCCGAGCACACCCTGGGGCGGGAGAGGGGGCAGAGAGGCAGAGCCCTCCAAAGGAAGGTCAGGGGGTGCACCCAGAGCTGGATGCTTGCCCTTTCTGCAGAAGTGCCCAGTCCTCTCCAACGGGTGCAAAGGTCCCACTTTCCACGCATGTGGGCGCCCCCACCACAGCGGGAGGCCAGGTCTGTGCCACCACCAGCCCCCCTCCCCCCACACCCCCTTCATCCTGCAGAAAGGCAGGAGTCCTCCTCCCCCTTACTCATGTGCTCTGGCCCTCCATCTTTGGCTTGGCACAGGGAAAGGGCCCTTCCCCACCTCTGCACCGCCCCCTTCTCTCACGTCTCCCAGGCTCAGGCCCATGGAGGGGTGGCCAGACACCCCGGGCAAGTGGAATTGCAAGGGGGAGAAGTGGCAGAGGGCCGTGGCCATCTGAGGACAGGTGCCAGAGCACATGCCTGGTAATCTGACACGTCAGATCCCCACGAGTTACAGATGCCCCCGCCAGAACCCACGTGGAAATTTAATTGCCAGATCATGGAATTGAGAGTTGCTGGGCCTTTAAGAAGTGCCAGGGTCACGGGGCCCCCTCACGAAGGTTTTCCGGGGTTCCCTGATGGTGGACTGGTTACTGCAGGAGCAGGCTTCCCTGTCCTCTTCCACAAGTGCCGCTTGTCCTTTTGACTTCTGACACTGGCTAAAGTAGCAGCAGGTCTCTCTCCAGCGCCCGGGTTCCCGCCTTCAAAACCATGGACCAATCAACCCTTTCTTTATAAATTATCCAAGCAATCTCAATCTCGTGTGTGTGTGTGTGTGTGTGTGTGTGTGTGTGTGTTTATAACAATAGAAAACAGACTAAGAGCCAGGCGTGGTGGCCCACATCTGTAATCCCAGTACTTGGGAGGATGAGACAGGAGGATCGCAGGTTTAAGGACAGCCTCAGTAAGTAGAGACACCCTGTTTCCAAATAAGAAATAAAATCGGGCTGGGGGTGTAGCTCAAAGTTAGAATGCCTCTGGGCTCAGTCCCCAGTACCACACACACACACACACACACACACACACACACACACGAAAACAGACTAAGGCAACAGGTCACCTGCCCCATGTCCCATGGCTGGCTCAATAAGTCAGTTCTCCCGTGGGTCAGCTCAGTAAGACACAAGCCCCAGGAGGTGTCTTCTTCTGTTTTAGGACAGCTTATCCTAGGCCTTGGTACCTCCTGAGCAGAGCACTGCAGGAGGAGCCTACAGGACCGACAACGCACTTCCCAGCCATCAAGTTTAGAGGGCCAGCAGGTCCCTGCAAACGACCGCATGACTGCAAGAGCTTCCATGGTCTTAGCAGGGAACGCTTATAGGACCAGGGACTTGGTTTACAGTGCAAACCTTTATAGATCCTGTGGTATCTGTCTCAGGAGAGGTGTTATAAAACCCTTAATTAGAAAAGAAAGTAAAACCAACTCGTAACTTAAAAATGAGGTGGAGAAACCGGGCGTGGTGGCACACGCTTATAAATCCCAGTACTTGGGAGGCTGAGACAGGAGGATCTAGGGTCGTGGCCAGCCTCAACAACTTGTGAGGCCCTCTACAACTTACTGAGACCCTGTTGCAAAATAAAGAATAAAAAAATCAGGCTAAGGGTATAGCTCAGAGGTAGAAGGTCCCCGAGTTCCATCCTCAGTACCACAAAAAAAAAAAAAAGGATGTCACTACACAACAACCCCCCTTATCTATGGGGCATACATTCCAAGACCCCTAGGGCATGCATGCAAATAGAGTACTATAGAGTGTGTGTGTGTGTATATATATATATTTTCCCCATATATATTTATGATAAAGTTTAATTTATGAATTAGGCTCAGTAAGAAATAACTTACCATAGATAGATCTGAGCCAACCTCAACTTATGATTTTTTTTCCCTTAAGCCAAAGCTTTTCCATTATTTCACCTGAAGGAAGCAGTTTTTCTGAATTGCCAGCATTATTCACTACTCTTATGCTCTGGGGCTGTTATTAAGTAAACTATCACAGTCTACCTGATAACTGAGACCTCTGCTAAGTGATTCATGGGTGGGTAGTGTATACAGAGTGGATACGCTGAACAGAGATGACTGACATCCTGGGCAGACAGTGTGGGATGGCGTGGGATTTCACCTACTCAGAACTGTGCATGAGTTAAAACTTATGAACTGTTTATTTCTGGAAATTTTCATTTAATACTTTTGGACTGCAGTTGGCCATGGGAACTGAAACCTCAGACAGCAAAACTGTAAGAGGGGCTACTATAGTAACTTCCTGCCTTCATGGCAATGGGTAAAGTAGTTCTCGATAACTAATAAGTAATTTAAGATAGGAGACTATGGGCTTATTCAGAGAAACATCCCCGTGTTAGATTGGATTGCACACAAAGATACTTTATTGTACCCTTGGAATCTAATTCTGCCATGCCTGTCTTGGTATACTTGGAAAGAGGGAAAACACCAGATCTAGCTAAGGCTGAGAAGACACGCTGGAACCAAAGTTGACGTGGACAAGGGGAAGACTCCAGAGAAAAACTCCAGTGCTGCTCGGGAAGGGCCAAGCAGGGCATTACTAAAGGTGAAACCCAAATTCAAACGGTTTTTGAAACCTAATAGAAAGAAAAGCCAGGTGATCAGACTGCCCACCAGCTCCACGAGGGTTCGCTCTCAAGGGGAACCAATGACGACACCCAATTAATAATTTATCTTTTATTGAAATTGTTGAATATTTTATATTACAGTAAAGTTGATTGAAAAAAAATGAAGAGAAAAAAATCAATTTTTAAAAATACACTCATGTTGAAATCAAATAAGCCAGCCAAACTAGGCACAAACCAAGAAATTCTGTAGGGTGGTTTGCTTTTCAGAGTATGAATACCACTGAGTCTATATACAATTCTACAATGCAAGAAAAGTCATTCATTAAACACTTTTAAGAATCAACAGCCGGCGGGGACCACCGGGTCTGCCCCTCCCGCACCACCAGGAGCCGAGAGGGCTGGGCGTCCTCTGAGGCAAACGCAAGCGCAATGCTGGGGTGACATCTGGCCTGTCACGTTTCATGCGATTTCTGTAAGTCACACACTGTGCAAATTAAGGCTTCTTATAGGTTGAATGGTTGATAAACACTTTTTTTTTTTTCTTAAAAAAATAAGCACAGTAATGGTGGTATCATGAGAACCTGAAGAGATGAGACCTACAGCCCAAACCTGGGGAGAAGGCGTCGTGTGACACCCCGGCCCCACCCACACGCGCGGCACCCACAGGCCTGTGGCTGGGCTGCCTGCATTACCAGCGGGTGAATGCAATACTGACGAGTGTGCTCTGTACACCTAGGGCCGCAGCCGTCCCTGACGGAAGGCAGAGGATAGGTGACCCTCCAAACCTAGGCACTCACTTGGGAGACCCTGCGCACGCGCGTGTGCCCTCGAGAAACAGAAACCAAAAAGAAGAGACAGAAGGCGGAACTCCCGCTTAGGTCGGGACGCACGAATGACCAGTTCAAAATGGCACAAGAAGCCACCCCCGCACTGACAGCTCCCCGTTTACCAGGGACGCCCCGTGCGCCGCACCCCTGGCGGCAGCGAGAAACGGCAGCTGATTTCTTGTTTTTTGTGTTTTTTTTGTTTTTTTGTTTTTTTTTTTCCTTTTATGCAAACCTGAGTAATTGTCAAAGTCAATAAATAGGGGGAGAGAATTAAGATGCTAAAATATAATGGTCAAATACCCTATAGGGTCTAAAGCAGCAAGGGTTTTTTCAAACAGCCCTCTGAGATGCGTCCGGCCCCGGCACCTGGTGGAAGCGCGGCAGCTGTTTGGAAATGAGGGCTTGGGGCAAACCCCTGGCACCAGGGACCACCCTTTGGCCAATTTGAGCAACACCTTATTCCAATGACTGTAAACATCGTGAAGGAGCGGTGCCGCGTCTCCTTCACCCTCTCCCCCATCACAAAAACTCTTCCCTTCTGAAGCAGTTTTTGTTAAAGGCAAAATGACAGAAGCGTCGTCGAGCTGAAGTCTTATTTGGTTGGAGGTGCTTGGCTGTCCGGCCACCCCACGCTCTCCTGTAGGCACCACGGTTAGATGTGCAAGAGGTCCTCGTCGCTGTCGTCGTGGAAGGACACCAGCTTGGTGGAGCTGGCCACCTTTGGCTGTGCGGGCCTGGCCCTCCCCTTCCTGGCCTTCTCGCCTGGGACCAGCCCTGCCCTGTCGTCCTCCCTCTCCCTAAGGGCCCTGCGCTGGGGGTTTCTCCCGGGGTGGGTGCTGTCTGCCCCAGAGCCTCTGGCCGAGTGCACTTTGACCTCGGGGACGGTCAGGACCTCATCCTCACTGTCCTGGTCGTCCCCGTGCAGGGAAGTGAGGGCCTCCGCTGTCACCGACTTGGTGGTGATGTGGCCATTCTCCTGCCCTTCCTTCCCCAGTCTCGGGGTCGGCAGCTGGATCTCCTCCATCAGCCACTCCGTCTCGTTCTCCTCCGTCTCTTCTTCCTTGTTTACCTGCCCGGGAGCGAGAGCAGAGACGCGTGAGCCCAGCGGAGCCCCCTGTCCTCTCCAGTGTTATTCTCCTTGCGTGACCCACCTGCCAGGGACCCTCCCTGCTGGCACAAGCTGGAGAACCACCTGCTGCCCACCAATCATGACCCTACACCCCAGGCTCCCACCAGGACTGGCACACTGCCTGCTCCTACGGACTAAGAGGGAACCCAGCAGGCGGCTGCAGGTGGCGGGAACGGGGCCCTGCGGCAGAAGCCTGGTGGCCAAGCAGCAGGGCTCGAATGGACCCCTCACCACTCCGAAGCGCTGGGGAGGAGGGCTCGTCCAGGGGCCAACTGTGGCAGGGGAGGGGACATTCTGTATGCGGGAGAAGCCACAGCCAGGACGCCTGCCAGACCCTACTTTTTTTAATTTTTTATTTTTTTTTTGAGGTACTGGGGATGGAACCCAGGGGCATTCTACCTCTGAGCTACACCCCCAGTGCCATTTTTTATTCTTTATTTTGAAACAGGGTCTCACCAAGTTGCAGAGGGCCTTGCTAAGTAGCTGAGGCTGACTGCAAACCCGGATTCTCCGTTCTCAGCCTCCCAAGTACTAGGATTGCAAGCGTGTGCCACGACGCCCAGGAGAGCCTACTTTTAGAACACGATTTGGCAATCCACATCCTACCAGGAGCCACAAATGCATTTATGCCTTTTGACCCTGATGAAGCCTCTCCTGGAAGTTTATCTGGAGGAAATCACCCAATTCTAAAGGCACAGAAACAGCCTCTGGCAGGGGTTTGAAGACTGGCCAAAAACAAGCAATTAAATACTCTTAAGAAAACCAGTGAGAGGAAATCAACCATGAAAGAAACCTGACAGAAAGAAGAGGAAACCTCTGTCAGGCTGAGAGGTTACGGCAACGGCTCCCCTTCCTGGCTCAAGTTTCCCCAGCATGGTGGATGGCTGCCCTAACCCTGTGGACAGCAGGGGTGCGGTCACCCACGGACCCAGCGGGAGAGTACCTTAGAGTATTTGTAGGACACGTTGGAGCTCTTTCGACAGCAATTGGTAAGCTTATTTATCACAATTTCCCTGTAAAAAAGGAGGCCATCATTAGTCCAGGTTACAAGAAGCAGGCGTTGGGAGGCCCGCCCTGGCCAGCCACGGCCCACCATCTGTAGCTCCTGAGGGCCGGGTCAGAGGGCTGCGTGTCCCCCACCATCGCCCCTCCCCGGCATGGGTGTTCTGAGCGATGACTGACTGACTGACCGCAGAGCTCTGAAGAGATGTACCTGCCACCACTCGGTGGAAAGAACACAGGCTTTGGCCTCAGAGGAGATTCAAACCCCGTTCTGCCTCTGAGAGTCAGGAGGTCTGCGGGGAGTCCTTCACCATCTGCCTTCTAGTTTTACGTATGCAACTCTAACAGGACCCCACTTCCCTGCTGCTTGTATAGAATACCCCACTGCTGGCTCAGGCAGAGCACCTCAACATCCTTCCCCCGAACCCAAGACCTTCCCCCCAGTCTCCATTCTCGGATGTGGATGGCCCCAGGCTGTACTTCTGAGCCACCTCCCAGGGCCTAACACATGATATAGACATCCGCCTGGCGGTCCTGTGACAAGCCCTTAGAGCAACCGGAGGGCATGATACCTGGCACACAGCAGGCACTTAATAAACGCTCAGTTGTATTATGGGGAAGGGCAGAGGCATTAGCTGATCAGCAGAAAGTCTGCTCTTGTCAAAGAGATGTAGTTTTCTGTTAATCTTTGGACACATGAGCTCAACGTGTTCTGCAGCTCTGCAGGCACCAGCCAAAGGGCCCAGGGCGCCTCCCCCATCACGGGACTCGAGCTCAGGACCCGAGTCTGGCACCATCCACCTGCACACACCCATGTGTGAAGGTGCAGACATTTAAAACACCACGGAGCCTGCTGCCAGAGTTCTGAACTAGGACTTGAACACGGCGTCCTGCCCGAGCCGAGGGCGGCTTCCGAGCCCGGCCGGCTGCGCTCCTTACCTCCTCTCCTTCTTGTGCAGCAGCAGGGCCAGCAGACAGCCGATGAGCGCCACGAGCAGCAAGCTGAGGATCGCCCCCACGGCCTGGCTGCGCTCCGAGAGCCCCTTGTGTCCCTGCTCGTCCTGCCCGACGCTCTCGCTGTCAAAGCCCTCCCTGGGAGGAAAGGGAGAAAGCCAGTCACTGAGCGATCACCGCAGCAAGGCCAGGGGCCCAGCAAGGGCCTGGTGCTCACCGGACAACTCCACACCAGTCTCCCCAGCCCAGCAAAGCCCGATCCTGACCCCCAAAACTACAACCAAACCCCAACCGCTCCCGAGGGTGGGTTTAAAGCGGGGGGTTGGGTTTATTGCTGGACGACACTGTTCCAAGCATCAGGAAGCGTCCTGACTGGAGCTGTGGGACCAGCGGAGCTTTAGGGCTGAGCACCTTCCGGGCCGAGCACGGGCAGGGCCCACCGCCTCTGCGGCAGCTTCATCTTGAGATCCAGCCCCCGGGGTGGAAAGAACTCAGGACAATGTGAGCCTGGACACGCACGCCGCGCAGCCTGCTCCCCCAGGAGGAGCGGTGGTGAGAACCCCAGCCATGTCGCCTTCCCCGCCAGCACAGACCCTCAGTGTGGCAGGGACTTCCATGGTGTGACACATTCAAGTGAAGAGTGAACAGGGGCGATGAGTGGGAGTCACCAGGGCTGCCTTCTACTCTGTCCTGCCTCCTGTCACACAAGGGTACCGTGCCCACAGACACAGAATGACGATGTGGTGGGATCTTCCCCCAGAGAAGGCAGAGAGCAGGGCCGAGAGGTCTCTGAACCGCCTCATGGCCACACGAGAGGGAGAAAGGCTGGCGCTATTCATTGACACGTAACGTGTGGCACCAGTACCTCCAAAATGACACACGTGACCGGGCAATGCAACAGTGGCCGTACCGGGCAACTGCTGCAAGTCCAGCTTAGGTCAAGCAATCTGTTCTAAAACATCGGAAAGACGAGAAACAGCAGGAAGTGCAGGGCCTGCAGTCCCACCTCGGCTGCCCCCGGCTAACCTCTCTCTCCACTGAATGGGCTGCCGGGGACCCCGCAGACCTCCACCCTCCAAGCCAGAACGCGTGGGGCTGCTCGGGACCACACCGGAGGCTCCCAGGACGGTTCTGTCGCCACTCCGTTCTCAGGTGCTTGCATTCCTACTTTTGATTTCCTCTTGAAGCCATGAATTACTTAGAAGTGGGTTTTGGTTACCAAATGTATTTATATTTTTTTAGTTACCATTTGTTCTTGGTTTTCAACTTAATTGTATCACACATTTAGTTTCTACAGTCTGCTATTTAGATATTCACAGACTCGCCCACTCCACAGTTACTTTTTAACACAGTCCTGTGGTGCTGCATGTGAGCTACCGGAACATTCTCCCCCTGCTGGGACTGGTGTTCTCTGTGTGTCTGTTCAACCCAGCTTTCTGGCCACTGTCCCAATCTTCCAAAAAGCCTTCCTTGTCGTGGACGAGACCCAGCAATCACTGAGCAAAGGAGGCCTGCTGGCCTCGATCCCCACAAGCGGCCCTGCCGGTCTCTGCTTTCCACTCGGAGCCTTCACTGGGCTGCTGTGAGTTTAGGTATCTGGCACCTTCTTAGTGAACCAACCCTTTTAGGTTCCCAGCCTCCCTCGATCGCTAATATTTCCTCTGTAGCACCTCACTTTCTCTGATACTGACATAACTGTTAAAGTTTTCCTTCAGATAATTACTTTGCTGGCACATTTTTTTCTTAGACCTTAACCTTTGGTCTTTTCTATCTTTTTTAGGCATACTGCTTTCCCTGTAAACAGAGTTGTTTTTAAAATCCAATTTGTCAAGCTGAGCGTGGTGGCACCCACTTGTAATCCCAGTACTTGGGAGGCTGAGACCGGAGGATCTGGGTTCGCGGCCAGCCTCAGCTACTTAGTGAGACACTCCGCAACTTAGTGAGACCCTGTTTCAAAATAAAGAATAAAAAATAGGGCTGGGAGTGTAGCTCAGAGATAGAATGCCCCTAGGTTCAATCCCCAGTACTGAAAAAAAAAAAAATCCAATTTGTCTTAGAAGTTTGTTTAGTTCATTTATGTTTACCATGATGACTAACATATTTAGATTGTTACTTCTACTTGTCTTTGATTTTGTTTTTCTCCTTTTTTGTCATCTCCATTTTTCTCTCCCTTTCTTTTCTACTGTTTTGGAAGTTATATAATTCTATTATTTTAGTAGGTATTCTTAAAATATTGGCAGGCATATCAAGAGAAAAAGTCTACAATTAATCAGTTGTCCATCTAACAAGAAACTATTTCTTTCATACAACTTACATAATCCTGTGGCCCAGTACATCCAACTTTCTTACTTATTCTTTAACTCAGTTAATTAGCTTCCTGGGCTGCTTTTATTGTCTTCCTCACACCTAATGTTCCACAACTGTGTTAGGCTTTTCACTGCTACTGCTAACTGTGCTGGGCACACAGTGGTCCCATCCATCTGGAGGTGCAGGTTTTTAATTTAGTGCAAGATTTTACGAAAGCATGCATACTTAAACATTAACTATTGCTTTACCCTCAAATTGTGAAACAGCCATTTTGGAAAAAGAGGGGAAGGTGGGAGAGAGCTAGATCTCCACAGCGCTCTGCAGAAGTTGATGGATGAGACGAGTGCTCATTAGAAATATTTAAGCAGATTTTAGTATAAGAGACAAGCTGAAAGAATTGAGGAGGGTCAGCTATCTGGATAGTGCCGGTTGCTTGTTTTTCATATTTATATTTGATCTAGAGATGTAAGCCAGGCATACTAGCACACGCCTGTAATCCTAGTACTTGGGAGGCTGAGTTGGAGAATTGCAATGGCCAGCCTCAGCAACTTAGTGATACCCTCAGCAAGTTATCGAGGACTTGTTTAAAGTAGAAAGGGTTGGGGCGTAATTCAGAGGTAGAATGCTCCTGGATTCAATCCACAGCACCACACGCAAATGCCAAAACTACAACTTATACTTTGATAAAGTAAAAGAAAGCCCCATGCAGCCCCCTGTCTGATGGCTCTGTAGTGGCCACGTCCACGACCCTCCATCCGTCTACCCCGGCACGAGTGGGGATGCCAGCAGCCACCTCGAACACGCGGCGTGTCTGCGGTTGGCTTTCTCTTCTGCTGTCCTGCAGGTCCTCACTGCTTTATGAGTGCGTTAGGGATGAAAGCAACCCCAGGTCCTGGTATTCTGAACACCATGAAAAGTCAACTCCCTGGGCAACCTTCCTCTCCAGTTCTGAAGCAGAACTCCCACGCCCGTGATCTGTGCCCTTGAGGCGCCTGTTTCCCAGTTATAGCAAGCCTGACTTCTAAGCACCCAGCCCTGGTGGGACTTGGGTTGGGGTGGCCTTCTCTAAATCCACACGGGGGACCAAGGAGGAAGGTGTGGTTTACGGCCTCTCAGCCACAGACAGGACACAAGGAGCTCATTTTTAAGTTTCAGCTTTTTAAATTCGCATTTTGCTTAACAAGAAACCTCTAGTTGTAATGATGTTCCCTCAGC
>PVLC010044597.1:0-12191 GCA_004027655.1 Graphiurus murinus | reverse complement strand
TCTGTTGTCACATTAAGTTTTGACGACCAGGTGAATTTGAATTATTATCTCCCTGTAACTTTACTTTGTGCTTTTCTGGTTATTAAATGAGAGTATCATTTTTCTTTTCTTTTTCCTTTTCTCTTTTTTTCTCAGCCTCTTCGTGTTTCCATACATGCCTTCTGCAAAGTGCTTGTTCATGTCTTTTGCCCATTTCTATTCAGTTGTTTCTTTTTAATTCGCAGGGTTTCTTTATCTATTTCAGGCAAAAATAAAAAATTTTTGTGTTGCAGAATTGTTGCAGGTTTCTTTCCCTAGTTAATGGAATTTTTAAAATTTTAAGTGACTTTTTAATATTTGAGTTAACACACAGTCAGATTGACTTTGGGGGCTTCTCTGAATACTAACCCAAGTTCAAATTCACATAACCATGACCCAAAACTTCCCATTCTCAGACACCCCACAGCTCTCCCATGCCAAGCACCTGGCAGCCATGATCCTGTTCTCTCACTGGGGCTCTGTCTTTCTGAAGTGTCGTAGGTATCGAATCTTACTGTGGGTACATAAGCTTTTGAGATGATCTTCCAGGACACGGCATGATGCGTTCGGGACCCGCCACGGTGCTGAGTTCCCTGGTGTTTGCCTTTTCGTATTACTGAGTGGTATTGTAGCCCATGGACGTGTGTTGCAGCTACTCATCCAAGCACCTGATGTGGAAGGACATTTAGGCCATCTGGCTTTGACAATTACACGTGGAATTGCTATAAATATTCCTGCATGGGTTTTTTGTTTTTGTTTTTGATTTGGGGGTTTTGTTTCTTTTTTTTTGTAAATTTAGTTTCACTTCTCCAAGTCGGGGCTTTTCTGTCTCAGTGCCTTTGATATTTGAAGCCAGACGGCACCTCATCTGGGGCTCTTCTCTGCTCTGGGGGATGCTCGCAGCCTCCCTGAGCTGTAAGCACTGAAGACCACCCCACTCCCAACAGTGGCCACTACCAAAATGTCTCCAGAGATTGACAATGTCCTGCTGGAGCACCCTCTGCTGTGGGTGACCGCTGAGTATCGTCCCCCGCGCTGGACCCCCGCCCACGAGGACCCAAGGAGACGACAATCACATGTTGCTGGTTCAAACTTCTTTTATTGTGCGCTGTTTTTCCTTCCTTCTCCTCCTCCTTCCTTTCTCCTCCTCCTGCGCCTTCCTCGCCTTCTCTGCGCCTCCCCTGCGCCTCTCCTGCACCTCCCCTGCACCTCTCCTCTCCCAGGGACGCAGGTGCTACTTATCAACCCAAATAGTAAAATGTGGGGCCAGAAGGGGCGTAGGCTTAGAGCCAATCAGGGCTTGGAAGTGCCTGCATACGGCCCTACAGCTCTCACCTGGGAGCATTCTTGGGCCATCATCTCTGACGTGCTGGTGCATGCGCTCTGACGTGGCACAGCCCTCCTCTAGGATGTTACCACCTGATAGTTATTCGGCAGTCAGCTGTTCCTGGCACTCTGCCAGGCGCCATCTTGGGGCGAGGTCTCTCCTGGCCCGCCGGGCTAAGACCCCAACAGCTGAGGAGTGGGCTGCTCGCTGCTCGGTCATCTGGTGAGTACTTGGTACACTGGATGGCCAACATGAAGCTACTTCCAGAGCCGCAGTACTTTTATTCAGACACAGTGCATGTCCTGGCTGCTGCTCACTGGTATCTGCCCTGAGTTTTCCAGTTCATCTCATTTAAGGCATCCTAGCAGGTGCAAGGCATCTCCTGGTGGCTTTAGTTGAATTTCCCTGCCTGCTGTGAGGCCAGGACATCTTTCTTTGTACTAAAGTGCATTGCACGCCTTCTCTGTGTTGATGTGTCTGTGGGCCGTGTTCATCTTGGGCCACTTCCTACTGTTGAGTTTTAAGAGTTCTTGATACGTTCTGTATTCCAGTCGTTACTTAGTTGGATGTGCGATCTGCAAACATTTTCTCTCAGCCTTAGGCTGGTTTTTATCTGCTTAGCAGTGTCTCTCATAGAGGAAAAGGTTTTACTTTTAATTAAATACCGCTTAATGCTGTTTGACTTTTATCTTATGAAGTGTGCCTTTGGAGTCACATTTGTCAACACATGGCCTAGTCCCAGGGCACAAAGAATTTCTCACATCTTCTCTTCTAAAATGTTTATAGTTTTATGTTGTACATTTAGTTCTAAGATCTGCTTTGGTTAAACTTTATATAAGATTTAAGATTTAGGTCCCGATTCTATTTATTTTTTTATTTTATTTATTTATTTATTTTTTGCATGTGGTTGCCCAGTGGTTCCAACACAGTTAGTTAAGAGATTGGATTTTCTCCATTGCATTGTCTTTGATACTTTATGAAAAACCAAAAGGTCCCGCATCTGTAGACTTTAGTGTGTCTCTTTAGTGAAACCACACTGCCTTTGTTACTGCATCTTTATACCATTCCTCCAACTTGACTCTCTTTTTCAAAAGTGATTTGGCTATTCTCTGTTTTTTTCTTTCTTTTTGTTTGTTTGCTTGTTTGTTTTGTATTGTTTTGAACTCAAGGGACATTCTACCTCTGAGCTACATGCGCCCATCCCTTTTTATTTATATTCTTTTGTTTTGAAACAGCGTTTTGCTAGGTTGTTGAGCACCTCCCTACATTGCTGAGGCTGTCCTCGAACCTGTGATCCTCCTGTGTCAGCTTCCCAAGTACTGAAATTACAGCTGTGCACCACCACATCCAGGTAGTTATTCTATTTTCTTTGCTTCCTGCATAAATTTAAAATCAGTTGAATTTTTATTGAAATTCCATTAAATCTATAGAGCAATTTGAGAGAACTGATAGTTTTATTATATTGAATCTTTCGATTCATGAACATGGTATGTCTCTCTTTTACTTACGTCTTTGATCTCCTTTAGCAATACTTTGTGGTTGTTGCTTGTTTATTTGTTTGTTTGTTTGTTTGGTAGTACTGGGGATTAAACCCAGGGCATTCTGCCTCTGAGCTCTTCATCTACACCTGGACCTATTTTATTCATTTATTTTGAAGCAGGGTCTCACTAAGTTGCGAAGGGCCTCACTAAGTTCCTGAGGCTGGCTGCGAAACTGAGATCCTTCCTCCTGCCTCAGTCTCACAGGTACTGAGATTACAAGTGTGTGCCACCATGCCCAGCTCACTTTGTACTTTTCAGCATACAGATCCTATACATGTTTTGCTTTGTTAATTTTACTTAAGTAGTTCCTTCTGGGAAGACACATTTAAGTTAATTTTTCTAAATGTTCACCATTAGTGTATAGAAATATGACCAATGTCTTAGCCTTTTGTTTGGAAATAATTATAGATTTACAAAAGAATTGCAAAGATATGACTTTTTGTATATCTTTTAACAAACTTTCCTAATGTTCTTATATAACTATGATATACTTAGCAAAAGTAAGACGTTAACATTGGCACAATACTGTCAACTAAACTGCAGACTTTATTCATATTCCACCAGTTTTCCCATTAATATGTCCTTTTTTTTTTTCATTTTCATAAAATAAGTTAGGAATGGTGTCACCTCCATGTAAGAGTTTGAAGCACTTGGTGAATGAATGTTTTCCTGTAACAACCATCACAACCAAGAGACGTAATGACTCCCCCAACACCCCCATGCCCCTTGTGGTCATGACCCCCGCTCTGAGCCCTGGCCACTGCTCACCAGCCCCCTGCCCTGATGGAATGATACAGGAGTGGCCATTGATCCTGCTTCGTTCACTTAGTATAATGTACTGAAGTTCCTTCATGCTGTGACCTGTACCCGCTTAGCTCTGTGTCAGTGATGAGTAATGTTCCCTTGTGCGCTTTTACTGAATAATGTCTAACTGGGTTAGTTTATTTTTAAGTCCAATTAGATAAGCATTGCTTTCAGTTGGGGACTTTAGTCCATTTATTTAATTGCCCATTCATTCAGATATATTAACTATGTTGTTCATATTACCAGTCGTTTTTATCTTCTTTTTAAAGGTTTTCCTTCTTCAGTTAATGCTTTTCTTTTATGAGCCTAAGTATTATGTAGTCAATTTCTATGCTCATTCTAGTTTTGGGTTTTTTTTACAAAATGTTTAACAAAGTTGGAGGTGAATGGATCTTTAAACTCCTCCTGAATGATAAGGAAACACCAACACAGAGGCTCCGGCCTCCCCTTCCTGCCTGATACACCTCATCACACCAGGTCCTACACCTCCTGCACAATTCACAGATGGCTGGCACCTGGGGCAGGTGTCCTGTTCTCTGACTACACACCCTGCACGCCACTGGTGTCTGCGGCTTCTTACTGTCCTCCGTGGGCTGGCTGACCAAGGGCGGTGGCTCCCCCATCAGGGGGCCCCAGCCTGCGTAGACTGAAGAGGCCCCATTCCGGCTTCCTGCAGCCAGCAGGGGGCCCTTGGCTTTCCATCAAGATTTTTCCCTAAGTGGATATTATCTCACTTGAGCAAGAATCAGGAGGAATCAGGAAAGGCTCCTGCAGAATTGTGTGCTATATGGCTTTTTAAAAACTCTACAAAAATGGAACCCCCGCCCCAGGCATCCTGATGCTATGGTCAGAAGGCTGATTCTGATTTCTTTCCTGGGGCTGTCAGGAAATGCAGGGGGCGGGGGCGGGGGTGTCTCTCCACATCCACTCTGTCCCTTCCCTGCTAATGAGGCTGGACTAGGGGCAGATCTGATCTGGGAAAGAATTAGGGAGCCACTGCGGACTTTCATGTCTGTGCTAGTGAGAGGTACAGAATCCAAGAGAAAGTATCTCTTCTCCCTACAAAATAAAAATCACTCAGAAGACAGAAAGATGCTTTCACTATCAACATTTAAAAAAACACCCATTTAATTAAAACATGCCTCTTTGCTTAGTTACTACCCTTGGTTTAACTTGAGATGGAAGTAGGAGGGTTGTTAGGAATATTTCTTCCCTCCTAATTCTCTGAATTTTCTTTTTTATTTATTCCAGACCTCCTCTGAATTTTCTTTTTCATTTATTCCAGATCTTCTTCATGGCCTTGTCCTCCCTTTTTCAAGAATGAAATGGCACATTTTCTTCTTAGTTTCCCCTCCCACAGCCTCTCTGCTCTCCCCTCACTAGGCGAGAAGTGCTAATATACAGCAAAAATTAAAGTGAATTCCTTTCATTTCTCTCTTTCCTCCATCCTCTTCCCTCCCCTTCTTTCTCCCCTTTCCTCTCCTCCTTGGTTCCTCCCCTCCTTCCTTCCTCCTCTTATTCACTTTTCCCCTTCTCCCTTCCTTCTTTCCTCCCCCTCCTCCCATCCACTCTTTTCTCTCTTTCCTTACTCCCCTCCTTCTTCACCTTCCTCTCTCCTCCCCTTCTTTCCTTCTCCCCTCCTCCACTCTATCCTCCCTCCCTTCCTCCCTCCCTTCCTTCCTCCTTTCCTTCCTTCTTTCCCACTTCCCTTCCTTTCTCCCTTTGTTCGTTCGTTCCTTCCTCCCTCCCTTCTTCCCTCCCTCCTTTCTTCCTCCCTTCCTTCTTCCTTCCTTTCTCCCTCCCTCATTTCTTCCTTCTTCTCTTCCTTCTTTCCCTCCTTCCTCCCTCCTTTCCTTCCTCCCTCCCTTTCTTCCTCCATTCCTTTCTTCCTTCTGTCTCTCCTTCTTTTCCTCCTTCCTTCCTTCCTTTCTCTCTCCCTCCTTTTTTCCTTCCTCCCTCCCTTCCTTCCTCCATCCCTTTCTTCCTTCCTTCTCTCCTTCCTTCCTTCCTTCCTTCCTTCCTTTCTTCCTTCCTTCCTTCCTTCTCTCCCTCCTCCTCCTACCTCCTGGGTGCCGGTGCCCTGCCTCCCTGCCTCCATGGGCCCCCTTCTGCAGACATTTTCCTTTTTCACTTGCTATTAAGGGACTTGCTCCCTCCCCCTCTTTTCTTCGCTCTCCTCTTCCAATAAAGGGGGAGGGGGCATTAATACAAACATTCATCACAGTCTTCATTATTTTGGCAAGGAAAACAAATGGGAATCAAGTCCTCTTTTTCCTGTCAGGGCGGCGATGAAGGAAATGTCAATAAGCTGAACAATTTGCTGCGTAACTGCCTGGCTCTCGATCTCAGAGGACAATAAAATAAAATAAATCCCTAACAAGGAGAAGAGTTTCATTACGCTCCATTTCAGAGCCCGGGCTGCACTCTCCCAGCGATAAGCAGCCCCAGCCTCCATCTGGTCCACCCCTGGCTGGGGGGGAAAGGAAGCCGGTGGCTCCCAGGTGCTCCAGGGCCAAGGTCACGGCAGCGGGGCCTCTGGAGAAGCCAACCCACCCCTGAGGTCCCCGGCCCAGACCCCGACCTGTCGTGAGGTCACCCAGCCCCAGAACCCAACCCGCCCCTAAGATTGCCCAGCCCCAGACCCCAAGCCAGCCGTAAGGTGTTCCCCCTCTGGCTGCCACGCGCATTCCAAGCTCCAAACACTGGGTCTTCAAGGGCTCGAGGCATCAAGAGTAGCACGTGCCCTCCAGAGAAAAGGGAGGGAGAGACGGAGAAGCTCTTAGAAGGAGCGTTCAGGATTTCCTGAGGAAGAAATGCAAGCATGCAAGTTAACTCTTTGCACCAGGATGGGGACTACCATAAATCTAGCAGACCTGCTTCAGCAGAAAGACACACCTGGTCATTAAGAAGCTCTCATTCTTCCTCCTCAAAGACCCTGGGCAGATTTCATGGGGTCTGGGTGGAGGCCAATCCAAACACGAGACAAGGCGGCCCCTCTCCGGCTCCCGGGCCATTGAAGTGGGAGCCCGGCACATCAGGAAAGGGGGGGACCTGCCTCTCTCTCTACCCTACCACTGACCAGTGCTAGCTCCAGCCCCAGACCCTGGGCTCACCTAACCCTGTGTAGGATGGGCGCAAAGAGCTTTACCTGTTGTGCATGTGTTTCACAATTACTGTTAAAAAGTGGAACACAAGCCGGGCGTGGTGGCGCACGCTTGTAATCCCAGCATTCGGGAGGCTGAGACCGGAGGATCCGGGTTCGCGGCCAGCCTCAGCTACCTAGTGAGGCACTCCGCAACTTAGTGAGACTTGGTTTCAAAATAAAGAATAAAAAAAAAATAGGGCTGGGGGTATAGCTCGGAGGTAGAATGCCCCTGAGTTCAATCCCCAGTACTGCAAAAAAAAAAAAAAAAAAAAGTGGAACACAAGCCGGGCGTGGTGGTGCACCCTTGTAATCCCAGTACTTGGGAGGCTGAGACAGGAGGATCGCAGGTCCAAGGCCAGCTTCAGCTACTTAGTGAGACCCTGTTTCAAAATAAAGAATAAAAATAGGACTGAGGGAGTAGCTCAGAGATAGAATACCCCTGGGTTCCATCCCCAGTACCACCACAAAAAAAAAAAAAATGGAATGCAAAAGTGTCCAACCCATAGAGAAACACCGGGCTGGGCAGGGTGGAGTCTGGTCTCCCCACCTGTAAGAAGATCAAGTGACCCAGTGTCCACCGCAAACCAAAGCCTGCCCGGGTCCACATGCGCACAGGCCAGCACCCTCTCCGTAGGGACCCTGTCACAGGTGCGTTCTGGGATGACACATCGCCTGTGGAACCTCCGTGACAGGACACAACCGCCTTGAAGGAGCCGGAGGGCGGGTTTCCCGGGAGAGAACGCGGAGCTCGGGGTGGGGGTGGGGTGGGGGCAAGGGGTGACCCACAGGGCCACAAGCACCAGGAGGGTCCTGGCAATGCCAGCGTGCCAGGATGCGGGTGTTTTCAAGAGGAGAGCAGCAGAGGAGTTGTTTGGGAAGGCCCGAGGAGAAGTGTAGTCGCCGGCGGGGTCTCCAGTGCCCAGAGGGCTTCGACTTGGCACAGAATCACAGGCAGGCCCGTCTCTGGTGACGGATGGACCTGCGATGTGTCTGTCAGCTTCCACAGCTAGCTCCAGCTGCTAGAGGGGAGACAGGCCACAGAGGGAAGGGACTCCTGCTGCGCCAGCATGCGTGCCTGCGTCCGTCCTTCCCGCCCCCGAGCTGCCAAGGGCTCCGCAGAGCGAGGACCCTTCAGGCCCTGGGGACATGTTGTCCCCCAGTTGGTGTGGTAGCTGTGGTGGGTCCCCAGAGTCCTGCTCGGGGAGGGAAGGGGACGGGGCTGTCACGCAGGGCTCCTGACATGGGAAGTGCCCACAGCAGGTGGCCGCTTTGATCTGCATTCTCCAGCCCCCAAATCTGAGTCCTGGGCACTCACCCCTAAAAATATGCCTCTCTAAGCAACCAGGAGGACTTCGCTGGCCACAAAGGGTGGGAGCGGCCCGGGGCGGGGGCATCGTCCGCCCCCTCTGCTTCAGGACAAAGGACCGAGGGAGGGCTGTCCGGCCAGAGCCGGGCCCAGCCTGGACCCCAGGACCTGTGGAGCAGCCCTGTGTGGCCGTCATAATTCACCCGGGGCCTTTGTGCAGAGTATCTCTGCTTTGCTCCTCTTCCTTGGCCTCCCCTCTGCCCAAACGCCCCTCACGCGTCCAGCACGCCTCGTGGGAAAGCCTGCTAGTTACTGTGTGGACATGGCCTCCCGGTGCCAGGGCCCTCCCAGAAGAAACACCAGGTGCTCAGGGGGAGCAGGGGCAGCTCTGATAGGAGGCGTTCAGGCAGAGGCTTCTGGGAAAGAACAGTAAGGCCGCGCCGTGTATCTGAGCAAGGTTCCCACCTGTCAGAGAAAGCAAGCAGACCCCACTCGGGGCACTGTGAGCCCCGCCCTATCCACCAAGGAAAAAAGAGGCAGGATCATCACCCTCTAAAGTCTTGTTTCAACTGATACGAGACTCAAATTGCTGCTAAGAAAGAAAGAGTTTGTGCAAATGAAGAGCCAGGGCTCTTCAGGGCCGGGCAGTTTGCTCCTTGCAAACCTGTTATTAAAAGAGGGGCTGCATCGTACCCCAAGTTCTTAATTGACACCCAATAAGCTCTTCCATGAGAAACCGAGGCCTCACGTCCCAGGGGGTCCTCTTTAGGTGGCCGCACCCAGAGGCAGCCGCAGACGGAGCTGCTAAGGACTCCCAGCACCTGGCCTTTCAGAGGGCACCGCGCCGGGGCCGCCACAGGGCCAAGTGGAAATCTACTCGTGAATGGTGGGGCGTCATCTCTCCCGAGAGGAGCCTCCAGTGCCACCCACGTGCATGTGCAAAACACACGGGTGTCTTTACACACACACACAAACACCCGTGTAAGCACACATGGGAGCCCACACAGCAATGTGGAGACGCACACAACCTAGACACACTCGCACAAACACCTTTGTGAGCCACACACAGGGAAACCCATAGCACATGAGCGCACACACGCACACACGTGCACCAGCACACGCACACGCATGAGCATGCACACGTGTGCACACAGGCATGCTCACAGGACACACGTATGCACACACGCATGCCCGTGTGCGCGCACTGTGTCCCGGGACTTCCTCTGCCCTACAGAGAGCACTTCGCAGGAGGCCCCCTCTCCCAGAGTCCCTTCAAATCCCACCCGAGGCACCCAGGAAATCCCTCGCAGAAGGCACCCGCCTACCAACCCAGAGATCAGGCTGACCGACTGGGGAGGCGCAATGCCATCGTCAGCTAAAACAGACCTTCCACTCATCCACCGGCTGGGTTCAGAGCCCACAAATTAGGACTTACAGGGTCCGGGCGGGGCGGGGGACCAATGGGCTGCACCTCCCACGCTACTGTTCCTCCTTCCGTCGACACTGCACACACACACACATACACACACCATGCACACACACACATGCACATATGCACACACACACCATGCACACACACCATGCACATACACATACCACACATACCACGCACACACACATCACGAACACACACACCACACACACACACCACGCACACACCACACACACACACACATGCACACCACTCACATACACCACACATACACACCATGCACACAAACACACACATGCACACACACACACCATGCACGCACACCATGCACATACACATACCACACACACACAAGCCATGCACATACACATACCACACACACACACAAGCCATGCACATACACATGCCATGCACACACATGCACACACACCACACACACATGCCATGCACATACACATACCACGCACACACACCATGCACACATACACCACACATGCACGCCATGCACACACACCACGCACACTGTCTGATGGCACGTGCACACTCTAGTTGGACATCAACTATTTCATGAACATGCTCCTTTCAGCCGGCGGGGACTGAGCACAGGGCCTGCAGGTGAGCCCCGAGACCCTGGCCCCTGAGGAGTGAGCACTGAGGGAAGGCCAACCTGCTTTGCATTTTCTGTTTCCTCCCGTCCTTCCTCGCCACACAATATGAAAATATCCCGAGACCATGAATTGCCTGTTTATTATGCTGGCTCTGAGCTACATTCCCATTATGTGGGGAGGGATGAAAGGGAACCTGCACCGATCTATTTTTAGCAGGTGGTTTGAATACCATAAATTTAGGGTGCTTGTTCCCTCCCCCGCCCCAGCCCCTTCAATCTTATCAGCTGTAAAATGGGTGTCTTTTAACCCCTCCTGGAGCCGGGAGATGAAAGGTGAACTCAGGGGTCCGTGGTGCTGACAGCCCGCCAGGGCTCGGCGGCAGGGGGTCTCCTTTGTCCTGCCCACTCTGACCTCCCTGCCCTGTGTGTGTGGGAACCAGACCAGAAGAATGCGGGGCAGGCTGGGGGAGCACACAGGGCAGGCCCTGCCCCTGCCGCACAGTCTGCTGTCCTCCTGCCCTATCCATCCCTGTGGTCTCCTACAGGCAAGACAATGGTCCTGTCGCAGGGTCGTCCACACAGGGGACCCGGCGCCTGCCTGCTCACACCACTAGCTTCCCTTCTGTGCAGCAGCAGAAAGCGGCTGTGAGTTGAAGCCAGCTCTGGGATTCGGAGCTGAAGCTGTAGCAGGGAGGGAGAATTTTCTCTGCAGCCAGTCTGGGCAAGACCCCAGGATGCTGCAGGGGAGAGCTGAGCTAGGCTCGGGGAAAGGCCGGTCCTGTCAAGGGATAACGCGCTGTACATTCCAGCTGCAGCCTCAGTTGGTCCCACAGACTTGGTAGACTTGCAAAACGAATTTTCAAGAAAGTATGAAGAGCCATTAATGACCCCCCTCCCAGGCCCCAGAGGGTGCTCCCCAGGAAGGTGGACTCTCCACTTGACGTGTCTGAGCACCATGGCTCACCCTGCACCAGCCCAGGAGGCAGCGCCAGCACATCCAAGCGCATGACGTTTCTTAGAAGACTGAAATCATTTCTCCAAACTGCCCGAGGGAAACAACATTTGGTTGCCCTGACTTTCAGAAAAAAGAAACTACAACACCATGTATTTGTTCTCTGAAGTATCCACTTTCAAGAATGCAGGTTTCAACTTCCGATAACTAATTTGTGTTTGCATTCATTTATTTTGGGTAGTAATTTATTTTTTTTTTAAATTCTCATCCGTGGCAGAGAAATGCCAACGGAAAGCCCAAAATTAAAACAGGAGCTTCAGATTCTTTGCTGCAGATCTTTGAGACAACAAAATGTCCTTTCCTTCCCTTAAAACAAAAAGCATCTACAAAATCAACTATAAGGCACCTTATTGAGAACATAAGAAGCCAGCCGTGGGCCTGGGCTCCAAGTCAGGATAATCATCCCGGAGCTGGAGCCGCGTGAGAGAGAATGGGAGATTAAGGCGCAATTCTGCAGTGGAATGGTTAAGGCCTGCCGGGAGCCCCTCACAGAAAGTCAGCTGCTCTTCAAGAGCCGGCAAGTTCTGTTTCCACGGAGCACTCTTTGTGTTGCTAATAAACAGCATAATGCCAGCCTGCTTTCAGGTACCATTTGCAGAGAAATTGAGTTGCAAAAGACAAGGCGATTTCTCCCAGATGTGGGCTAGGGGGGCAGGATGTATCAGACAGATTTCCAATCCAGACTCCTATTTTGTACAAGAAAAGGAAGGTTTCAATATAATTTCGGTGTGTCAATAGTTTTAAAACTAAAAACATTATTGCAATAACGTAGTCTGCATCCTTTTCCCAAACACTCTTCAGCCTCCGTGACAATATTGAAGGATTTGCTCCCTCACTTCCAAGTTGTCAAAGAAGGAGCAGGGCGGTGAGCTTATGTAGGAGACAAGCAATCAGCTTACATATTTCCCAGAATATCTTTAAAATGATCTTTTGAAGTTTATGCATTGTTTTATAAAGCTTAAAATGCAAAGTACAGGAATATATTTTTCTCCAATGAAA
>PVLC010044596.1:0-12096 GCA_004027655.1 Graphiurus murinus | reverse complement strand
ACTTGTACAAGTGATACCCCCTCTGCTCGTATGCCCACTCGGTTGGCAAGTCCACTCCTCAGTGTCAGGCTGGGCATTTCCTGGAGGAGGCTGGAGGAGGCGGGGAGACAGTGAGGCACAGGAAACATCCTGTGCTACTCATGGACTGTATGGGTATGGAGGGGGACTGCAAACATACATGTCTGACTTGAGAGGTTTCAAGCTTGCCAGCTCTAGGAAGGAAAGCTAAGAACTAGCTTTCAGCTTTGGGAGGAGTTTGGGGATGAGGGAGGGTGAGACCAGTGGGGTCACTGGTGTTGAGAGAAGGAGGGTGTGAAGGAGGCAAGGGGCCGTGGTGGGCAGAGGTGGTGGCTATGGGTATGGGGGTGCTGAGACCCCTGCACTGCATGGGCCTGCCCTTGGGAGTGTGAGTGTATGTGGGGGGCTGCTGTGTGGTGCTACATAGGGCTCCCAGCTGGCTGCCTGGAGCCCAATCATTCCTGCTCTGGGCCTCAGACCAGGAGAGTCCCAGGCCTTAGGTCAGCCAACCAAGGCCCGGCACTGCTGGCAGGGGTCTGCAGGGGTTTCTGTGGATACTTTGAGACATTTTTAACAATAAACATCCTCTGTTTTGACACTGGTAACTTCACTTTGTTAGAAACCAGAGACTGTCATCTTGTCAGGCCCCATCCGCCATAATCCACATGATTTTAAAATTCAACATCGTTTACACATAAACATTTGGTGACGGTTTCTCTGTGAATCTGACAAGTTAATCTGCTAAGAATTCACACTGACAAATGGGATTTGATTACACCAGCAGTTGCTGATGTAATTCTGATAGGGGCGGTCCCCAGGATGGCAGTGGGTTCCTGTAGGGTGTTTAGGGTAAACCAGAGGGTGGAGAGACTAGTAGAACCAAAGCCAAAATGCATGTGTGCTAAGAAACAAACAGTTCTGAAGCAGAGCAGTGTGGGAGCCACACTTCCTGACAAGGCCTTCTGCAATCCTGCCTACCTCTCCCTCAGGAGGTACCCTTCTAGGAAGCAGCTCTGCAGCAGAGCACAGGCTCCTCTGTTTGGCTCAGCCAGGACTCTTTTTTATCACTTGAACATTCCAGATCTAGTCCTAAGGGACAGTACATGCAAGCCATGTGGCAGAACCCCTCTGAGGAATAGCAGTTGTGTAGACTCGTGACCAGCCCCTGGTACTCAGACTCAGACAGGCTGGGTGTGGTGGTGCATGACTGTAATCCCAGTACTTGGGAGGCTGAGACAGGAGGATTGTAGGTTTTAGGAAGATCCTCAGCAACCTAGTAAGATAAAACCCTGTTTTAAAAGTGCTGGGGTACATGTAGCTTAGAGGTAGAATGCCCCAGTGTCTGCTACACACACACACACACACACACACACACACACACACACGGCAGAAGTGAGGGTGGAGCTAACATGGAGGAGAAGCAGGAGATAACTGTGGAGCAGCCTGAAAGCCAGGGCTAGGGCATGAGTAGAGGAGATAGAGAGATTACAAAAATGGGAAGAAAATGACAAGTGATTATATGTAAATAGATGGGAAGAAACCAAATGGTGAGAATTACCAGCTACAGATAATATTGAGCTAGGAGGTGCTAGGAATTCATTCCAAAAGAAAAAAGGTCAGAATCCTGGGAACCAGGAGCAGAAAGCCCCTGAGTGCCATTGACCCTGTAGGGCTGCGCAGGAAGGAAGCTCAGGGTTGAGGGTGATGTGGTCAGGCACTTGGAAGTGAGCCCTAGGGTGGGCCTCTGACCCAAAGATGAGACTGCTCACCAGAAAATTCTTGAGAGCTAGGCTATGGGCTCAGTCCTCAAGTTCTCAGCAGCCTCCAATCCAACCAGCTTGCAAAGTGCTACAGCTCATGGCCATGGAGACCAGGAAGAAAAGGCCCACTCGTAGCTGAGGAAGTACCTTCTCCCCAGCCCTGGCGTATGGTAAACACTCAGGGATGCACTGAGAAGAGCAGGAAGGTGAGCATGGTCAAGAAAAGGGAGTGTGCCCACTGGGGACAGTGCTCCTCAGAGCTGCAGAGGGCTGGGTCAGGAGACCACAGCCAGAACAAGCTACACTGAATCATAAAGACATTCTTGCTGTCAGAGGGAACTCACTGAGGACCCAAGAAAGGAAATGGATGCAGAATGAGTGAGAAAGCTCACTGCTTAGAGCTGGGCCTCCTGGGTTAGATTATCTTATGTTGGCTCAGGATCTACCTGACATTTCCTGGGGAGGCAGATGGGGAGACCTGACCTCGGAAAGGGCAGCAGACAGGCTGGCCTCAGGTTTGCAGAGGACCTGCTTAGACTTCCCAGGCCACAGTCAGCAAAGGGATCCTTCTCAGGGGGCTGAGGATGGGTAGGATGAGACAGGTCAAGGGACAGACGATCCCGAGGCAGAGGCCAAGCTATACCTTTGCTGGTGGGCATGAAGTCCTTAGCTTTGTCTTTGCAGTAGTGGAGGCAGCAGGAAAGAATCAGGTCATCGTTGTTACCCTGGAAGAAGACAGTGTGAGAAGCACCACTGGGCAGGAGGGGGCGCCATGCAGAGGCAGAGGTGAACTTCCAGGGTCCTGTCCCAGAGTCCCTCCCTTGTTGCTCGGGCCCTGCATGACAGGGCCTGTGCTGAGTGGTCTAATGGACAAGGAACTTCCTCCTCTGGGGCCTTGATGGTGACTGCCCCCTCAGCTTCCCAGGCCACAGGCCTTCCTTTAGACCTTCCTTCCTGGAGACCCTCTTCTGACAGTGGGCTATAGGCTTTTCCTTTCTGTTGGGGGTCTTACCAGCTGGCCAGTGATGTCCTCACTGCGGAAGGCGATGGACTCAAGTTCGTTGCCACGGCTGGTCAGGGCCCGCAGACAAGAGTCCCGACTCTCGAATCGCCGCTCCAGAAACTCGATGGATTTCCGAGCCTTTTCTTGTACCACACGGGCATAGCCCCCAGCCCGGTGGTCTGTCTCTTGCCCCTTGGCCAGGCCATCCAGCTCATTGATCACTGATGAGACAGAACCCATGGTATCAGCCTTAACAATCAGCAATTATATCTATCTTCATCCTAGAACTGTTGAGTCCACCTTCCCAGCCAGCCCTTTCACAGACCACAGAGACTACCTTTCCCTGAGAGTCTTTCAGTGAAAGGAGGGTAGGTTGAGAGTTTGTGGGGCAAGAAGGGCCCCAGACTTTTACAGTGCCCTAGCCTCTCTTTTCCCTCTTCCCTTGGACACTGCCCACCTCCTGGGAGGAACTGATAGGAACTTTCTGGAATTGCTATCTTTAGAGGAACAAACCTGGCCCCTCTACTACATCTCTCAGTTACAGGACCAAACTAAAAGGGTCCTCAGGGCCAGGTGTGGTGGCCCACATCTGTAATCTCAATACCTGGGAGGCTGAAACAGGAGGTTCAAAGTCAGCCTCAGCAACTTGGTGACACCCTATTTCAAAATATAGGATGAAGCCAGGCATGGTGGCTCATGCCTGTAATCCCTGTTCTTGGAAGGTTGAGACAGGAGGATCTCAGGTTCAAGGACAGCCTTAGCAAGTAGTAAGACTCGCATCAACCTAGTGAGACCCCGTTTCAAATAATAAATAAAATTGGGCTGGAGGTGTAGCTCAAAGGTAGAATGCCTCTGGGTTCAATCCCCAGTATTACAAAATAAATAAACAAACAAATGAATGAATAAATAAATAATAAAGAAATAAAGAATAAAATAGGGCTTGGGGTGTAGCTCGGAGGTAGACTGCTCCTGGGTTCCATCCAGTACAAAAAAGAAAGTCCTCAGGAGAGGCAAGGGTATATAGCAGGGAAAGTAAGGCATTCTCCAGCAGCTACCTGGGGCCCCAGCCACAGCAGTGCAAGAGGGCAAAATTCTATGGCTCATCCCTTTGTCAAAGTGCAGGGACGTCGCCACAAGGAAAGGCAGTCACAGGTTCACTTGTGAGGGCCCTGGTATTCCTCAAAACCGTAGCCTTGGCACATTACTTCCTTGATAGTGTGTGTGTGTGTGTGTGTGCACGCGCGTGCCTGTCTGCCTGCTTATGTGTCTGGGACACGGCTTCATTTTCTGGTGAAGATTCTTTCCAAAATTCCAGCCAAAAGCCTGAGGTCAAGTGGGAAATATGCACTCCTTGGGGGCTCCGGGAGAGTTTGGGGTCTGAGGCCTCTTCTTAGTACAATGATTCATGGCTTGGGGAGTCAACATGAGCATGCTGTTCCATGGTGAGCCTGGCACTCATTGTCTGAGTATTCAGAGACACTATCTGGAAAGGGCCCATGTGGGAAAACACACACACACACACACACACACACACACACACACACACACACTGCCTATACTTTTAACAACTTGAGGCTACAGTGTCCACATAATGCATGGCCAAGTCTGGGGAATAGTAGTAGATGGGTGTAGGGTACAGCAACAGAACATCAAACAGGAAAAACTGGTATTCTATCCCAAAATCTGCTTTCCGGCTTCCAAACTAAACAGGCTTCAAAGGGGAAGCTTGTTTGTGCTTCTGCACCAGGCGGGACTTCTCAATGCTGGGGTCAGGCCTAAGGAGCACAGAGCAGGTTAAAGAGCAGAAGAAACAAGCGAGGAAAGTTGTCAGCTTAACCCTTTGCTGCTCTGAGCATAAGGCAGGAATCCACTGACGAAAACATCAGTGAACAGACCTTCCCACCCCCCCTATCTCCAATCCCTGAAAGTGCAGGAACCTACTGAGTAGAAGCAGGTTGGAAAAGGCTGGCCTGTGTGGCTGCAATAGAGCTGTCACTTGCTGGCACCTTAGAGTCCTCTACTTTGTTCTGCATGTATCCTCCAGGTTTTCTCCCCACCAAATCTGGATTTCCCTACCAAACTCTAAGCCCTTTAGGGCCAAGGGCTGCAGTTGTCTTTCACTGAATCTCTCAGAAACAAGGAGCCTGTGCACATAGTAGGTGCACAATTGGTGCTGGTGACTAAAACCTGCTAGCCTAGGAAGGTATCTGAGGCACCTTCTACATCTTAGGGGGACTCTCTTGAGATGTCAGCAAGCTTTCTTGGTTGTACTGTTTCCTGACTATTTAGCAAAAAGTGACCAATTCATTTTCTTTCCCATGAAAACTTCCTGGATAGGAAAGTACAGAGACATATCCTGAAATGCAGCCCACCCCAGGACCCAGCGAGATGGGAAGCCTGGGACAAAAAAAGATGGTCTTGCTGCTCTGCCTTACTGACAGAAGCTCTTCTTCTTTTGAAGTAAAGAAAACCTTCTCTGAGGTTTGAGGGCCTGGGTTTAAGAGCTTCTGGCCAGGCCACATGGGGAGGGGGAAGGAAGACAGGGAGGGTGGAGGCAGGGAGGAGGGCTGCTTCAGTGCCAACATTCTCAGGTGGTGCTAACGTGTTTCCCACAACCCCCCGGGGTTCTACAGGCTCTGCAGGGGCGGATGTTTCCTGCCCTTTGTTTCCACCCCCATCTGGCACTAAGACACTTGGGACTGGGAGGGAAGGCCCAATGGAACATCTTGGCATGGATGTTAGAGGTGGCTTGGCAGGCAGATTGCCTGTCTGGTGGCTTTTCCAGAGGATAGGGCTCCCAAACTTGCTCCAAGTGGCTGCTGAGAAGGGGACATTAAAGTCTGGCTTCACAATCACTTCCCAGACCCTCTGCCTCCACAGCAGAACCATCAGCTTTTTAGCTCTATCAGCTGTATTTGACAGGAGCCCAGAGCCCAAAGCCCACCCTGAGGCTGACCCACCACAGAGCTCCAAGAATGAAGGGTGCCCAGACAGTTCCCTGGAGGCAGCCCAGCTGGGCTCCTCTGGCAAGGGAATGGAAAAGCAAGCTTGCTGGGTCCTGAGATGCTGACCCTGCAACCAACATCGATGACCAGACAGTGGAGAGCACCCAAGTGGTAGGAATCCACAGGCATGAGCCAAGGGCTTGCTCTGGAGGGTTCCCGTCGGCCTGGCCTTAGGGTGACACTGGCCAGAAGAATGCTACCTCGAACCAACAGAATGATCATGAAAAGCTACAAGACAATCAGACCAAAGGCATCTAACCACTTCAAAATCCTCCCAGCCTCCCTGCCAGACCACCCAGCAGCACTGCCGTTATCTGCCAGGGCTGAGTGTTTACCAATAACGGGAACCAGCTTTGCTGTTTTACTGCAAGCTTTATAAGGATAAAAACAAGGGCTGGGCTCATGCAGCCACTGGTTGCTGAGACACAGGAGTCCATTTGCTCAAGCAATTTAAGCCATGGATCAGCCATAATAATTTGAACTGCTTTGATTATTAAACAGTCTTCTTTGCCCCACGCATTCCCCACTTCCCTGCAAATCCTGCCTTACACACACATAGCAGGGCTCTGCCTGTCTGGTTCTGGGCGTGGGGCATTTGTGGAGGGAGCTGTTGCACACATGCAGGGCTGCTCTGCCCTCCCGCCTGGCTCACCAATGAGGGGTACCACCAGGATGTACTTCCTGCTTTCTAGTAGCCGCGCCAGACTGGCCAGGTGGTCAATGAAGCCGTTGGTATCTGGTACGAGGAACAAGGGTCTGATCTCCAGCTCCATCTGCCTCATCTGACTTTGGTCCTCCAGGACAGCCTATAGGACAAAGAATGGTGAGGAAGCTAGAGAGTGAGCAGGCAAGCTGGTGGGTGAGCCAGGGCCCTGATCCAATGGTGTATCCGCATCTTGCCCCACACACCTCTTTCCCTTCAGCCTGTCAGGCCTAAGGGGCAGGCCTAAAGACTGAACACAGCTGTACAGTCAAAATCAACACAGACTAAATAGCCCAGGAGATGAGGTATCACTAAATCCTGCCTGGGACTTAGAAAGGACTCTGATGGTATTAAAAATGACAGATCTCTCAGTCGGGGATGGTGGCCCACACTTGTAATCCCAGTGCTTGGGAGGCTGAGACCGGAGGATCCGGGTTCATGGCCAGCCTCAGCTACTTATCGAGCCCTCCACAACTTAATGAGTCCCTGTTTCAAAATAAAGAATAAAAAACAGGGCTGGGGGTGTAGCTCGGAGGTAGAATGCCCCTGGGTTCAATCCCCAGTACTGCAAGAAAAAAAAAAAGGAGAGTTAGGTTTCTTGGATATGAAAGTGATTTCACATATATTATCCAGGCAGCATATTCAAGTCACTTATGAATATCAAGAACAGATTTATTTAAATTTATTCCACTGTGCACTTTGGTACTTTTTTTTGTGGTACTAGAGATGAAACCCAGGGGCATTCTACCTCTGAGCTACACCGGCAGCCCTATTTTATTATTATTTTTATTTTTGAAACAAAGTCTCACTAAGTTGCTGAGGATATACTTGAACCTGAGATCTTCCTGTCTCAGCTTCCCAAGTACTGGGATTACAAGCATGAGCCATCACACCTGGCTATCACTGTGCACTTAAACAAACAAAAACCACACCAAAAAACCCCAATGAAGTTAAATTAAAATGCTATACAGAGCCGGGCGTGGTGGCGTACGCTTGTAATCCCAGCATTTGGGAGGCTGAGACCGGAGGATCCGGGTTCTCGCCCAGCCTCAGCTACCTAGTGAGGCACTCCGAAACTTAGTGAGACCCAGTTTCAAAATAAAAGAATAAAAAATAGGGCTGGGGGTATAGCTTGGAGGTAGAATGCCCTTGAGTTCAATCCCTAGTACTGCAAAAAAATAAATAAATAAATAAATAAAAATAAATAAAAAAATAAAATGCTATACGAAAAAAACTATATACTATACAAAATATGCTGACCACTAGTAACCAGTCTCCTGAAGCAGTAGGAGCCCATGCAGTGAGGGGAAGACCCAATTCACATGTGTGCAAGAGTAACATCCAGACTGATCACAACTCCCTCAGTATTTCTTTTTTCTTTTATTTCGTGGCATTGGGGATTGAACCCAGGGGCATTCTACCTCCAAGCCACACCCTCAGCCCTTATTTATTTTTTAATTAATTAATTTTCTTTTTTGCGGTACTGGGGATTGAACTCAGGGGCATTCTATCTCTGAGCTATACCCCCAGCCCTATTTTTTTTTTTTGTGTGTGTGGTACTGGGGATTGAACTCAGGGGCTTTCTACCTCCGAGCTATACCCCCAGCCCTATTTTTTATTCTTTATTTTGAAACCGAGTCTCACTAAGTTGCGGAGTGCCTCACTAGGTAGCTGAGGCTGGCCGCGAACCCGGATCCTCCGGTCTCAGCCTCCGGAATGCTGGGATTACAAGCATGTGCGACCACGCCCAGCCTAAGGCTGGTCTTGAACCTGTGATCCTCTGGTCTTAGCATCCTAAGAACTGGAATTACAGGTGTGTACCACCACAGCTAATATCTGTCAGTCTTTCTTAAACACTGGTCTTTTCTGTTCTACTTTGCCACAATTCTATACAAGTAATACTTTCATTGACTTCATTTTTTTTTTTAATTGACTTTAAGAGGCGGGTACAGTGGCATAGACCTGTAATCCCAGTACTAGGGAGGCTGAGACATGCAGATTGCAGATTCAAGTCCAGCCTCAGTAAATTAGAGAGACCCAGTTTCAAAACAAAAAATAAGCTGGGCGTGATGGCACATGCCTGTAATCCCAGTACCTGGGAGGCTGAGACAGGAGGATCGCAGGTTTGAGGACAGCCTCAGCAAGTAGTGAGCCTCTAATCAACCTAATGAGGTCCTGTTTCCAAATAAGAAATAAAATTGGATTGGGGGTGTAGCTCAAAGGTAGAATGCCTCTAGGTTCAATCCCTAGTACCTCCCCCCATGCACACATGCACAAAATAAATAAAAATAAAAAGGGCTGAGGGTGTAGCTTGGAGGTACAACATCCCTGGGTCCAATCCTCAGCATCAAACAAAAACAAACAAAATAATTGACTTTAAGTCAAGTCACTTTTCTGCTTAGTCCCTTGTTCAGCATCATTATCTGGGTGTTAAGGATTTGATAGCCTAGTCATATGTTACTAGTGCAAGCTCAATTGCCATAATAAAAAGTCAAAGTGTCAGTTGGGCGTGGTGGCCCACGTTTGTAATCCCAGTACTTGGGAGGCTGAGACCAGAGGATCCAGGTTCATGGCCAGTCTCAGCTACTTAGTGAGGCCCTCTGCAACTTAGTGAGACCCTGTTTCAAAATAAAGAATAAAAAATAGGACTGGGGGTGGAGCCTGGAGGTAGAATGCCCCTGGGTTCAATGCCTGGTACCACACACACACAAAAAAAAGTCAAAGTGTCAAGTTGGGCGTGGTGGCACACTCTTGTACTCCTGGTACTGGGAGGCTGAGACAGTAGGATTACAGGTTTGTGGCCAGCCTCAGTAACTTGTGAAGCCCTCCACAATTTAGTGAGACCCTGTTTCAAAATAAAGAATAAAATAGGCTGTGGGTTAGCTCAGAGGTAGAATGCCCCTAGGTTCCATCTGTAGTACCCCCCCCCCACACACACACACCAGAGTGTCTCCCCTGCACCATTTAACAGTCACTCACTTAAGTGGTACAGGGCACCAATACTCTGCACACCACCTCTCACACCGTGGAAGGACTTGTGTGTTCTATGGCCTTTCTTATCTCTCAAAGAAGCTCTATAGTACATCTGTGAAAGCCCAATGTTCTCAAGTCCAACAGTCTCAAATGTGTGGCAGCAGCTGGTGGAGATAGGCTCTAGGTATAGCAGTCACTACAGAACATGGTCATTGTTGTGGTACTTCCTCTTCTTGGGATCATGGCCAAGAAATGAACTGATCTACTGGCACTGGCCCAGACAGTGTGCTCCTCGTGTAGGGAGCTTGTGGGCACAAACGCAGGCCTGGCAGGGCAGATGAGCAGGTCCCAGCCCCCTTACGCCCTCTCATGGCCTTCTGCCACACAGCAATGACAGGGACACAGACATGGGCATTGAGTGGGGAAGTGTATGTGCGTGCCAACTGAGATGGGGCCCAGGGTGCTAGGCCTGGCCACCAACAGTCAAGTGAGGAAGCAGCTCAGGCTTCACTAACAGTGACAGTAAAATTGAAAGGGCATGCCTTCAAATGGTGGGGGTGGTTTCTCTGTGACCTCCCAGGGACCTCTCCCTATGAGTAAGTTGTTGCTGCCACTGCCACCACAGCTGGTGGAAGGCACAGGCCACAGGGTGCTGGCAGCATGAGAAATGCAGCCAAGAGCCCAGGCTGCTGAGGGCTCCCACTGATCTTACCTCATGAGGGGAAAGCACCACCACCACCAGCCACCTTCCCAGGGAACTTGGTCACTGCCTCTCCCCAGAGGGCTGCCCACAAGAGGGTGACACACATCACAACAATCTTGGCTTGGGCATTTTATAAGAACAGGAAATGGTCCCACTTGGGTTCTGTGAACAACTGCTGCCTTCCTCGTTAGAGGAAGCATCAGCATTCCATTCTTGTCCCTCCTCTTCCCAGGCTTCTGTTCCCCACCTAGGTCTTCTGTTGCTAGAAATGCTTTTCCTGGTACCCTGGGCCCCAAATCTCTGTCTTTCTGGGTGACAGAACAGAACAAGCACTGCCATGTGGCTCAGGGAGGAAAGACACTGGCACCTATAGTGACAGGGGCCAGGTCTTAATGGAGACCTGTCTGCACCTAACCACACTTCTACCACTCCTCTCACGTTTGTTTGCTTGCCTTGAGAAATGACAGTCCAGTCCTGGTTCAACTCCATTAAGGAAGTGGAACTAGCTGCCATCTTTCACTCCATGTGAACAAATAGCTCCTAAGACCTTTATGCTGACAGCAGGCAGGAGAGCCTTTAAGCCAGGTGGCTAAGGGAGGATGGGAGCAAAGTGAGCCCACCTGAGTGTTCTGATGATAGGAAAGAAGCAAAATCTAGGACCAGAGTCCAGGGAAGCTCTAACTTCCCAAGGTTTTTGGAGCTCTGTGGCAAGAAAGGTGAACTGGTTACAGCCTCTTTGGGAGGTGGCAGCCTTGCTGGTTCCCCAGGGGTCAGGGGGAGGAGGGGGTGGGGCCAGGCTGTGTGTGGGTGGTCCAAGCTGGGCTGCCCTCATCCGGTCCCAGGGACGCCCGCAGACAACTTCCCTTAACCTGGTTCTGCCCAGTGAGTCACCACACAACTGCTTCCTGTTCCCCACATGCCCTCACGGAATCCCAGATTAGACAAGGCTGCTGTCTCTTCTCCTGGGGTGCCAGTCGGCTTTGGGGGTTCACACCTGGGTCATGAGACTGGCTCAGTCCCCTTGAAAAGGATGGCAGACTGAGAGGGGCTTGGGAGTTCACAGGCACTCTGCTGCGGTGTCTGCATTTCCGGCCCTTTCTGAATGCATGCGTGCGTGCCTGTGTGCGTGCATGCGTGTGTGTGTGTGAGTGTGTGTGTGTGTGTGTGTGTGTGTGTGTTTTGCATTTGCCCTCCCAACTTTTCCAGATTTTACCCGTCAGATTCCTGGCAGCTGTGCACGGCGCCTGTGCCGGCCGTCACGTCCCATCCCTGATCTCTGAGTCGCACGGTGAGAGAAGGACACAGGATGCGCAGGGAGTGAAAAAGTGATGTCTGTGGGGAGAGTGCCAAGTCCCCACTCACCGCCATGGGATGCTTGGGGAGAAGGGGAAGCATGCTGCTGTGGAGTTCAGAGGCCGGTAGTGAGATTTATTTTTGTTTGTATGAGTAAAAAGCTGCAGAAGCCTCTGGTGGGGGTGAGGAGGGTGCAATTGGAACGCTGAGATTCAGACAGACTGGCCCTGGCCTGTCTGAGTGCATCAAAGCCTGGGCCACGCTGGTCTTTGGTAGTATACTGGGAACCTGAGGAAAGTGCAGGCACTCCAAATCAGACTGGTGGCAATAAGGACATTGGTATAAAGTACAAAGGAAAAATTCTGTTTATGGAAGGTGTTAAGTAATCAACTCTCAGCAGGGTGTGGTGGTGCACACTTGTAATCCCAGTACTTGGGAGGTTGAGACAGGAGGATCACAGGTTCGCGGCCAGCCTCAGCTATTTAGTGAGGCCCTCTGCAAATCAGTGAGACCCTGTTTCAAAATAAAGAAAAATAGGGTTGGATAAACCGGGCATAGTGGCACACGCTTGTAATCCCAGCATTTGGGAGGCTGAGACCAGAGGATCTGGGTTTGGCCAGCCTCAGCTACCTAGTGAG
>PVLC010044595.1:0-12113 GCA_004027655.1 Graphiurus murinus | reverse complement strand
TGTTTTCCACCTTTCTCTGTTGTCTCTTTTGCCACCCTGACTCCTGTCTAGACATGGAGACACTGCTGTTGTTTGAGGCAGTGGGTTGGTCCAAAGCATTGTGCTCAAATCCTGGCTCTGCCACTGCCAGCTACACAAGAAGCACATGAGTTACTTAACAGCTCAGAGCCCTGTCCCCATCTATGACATAGGGATAAGTGTTACCTACCGTAGGTGGTGTGAGAGAGTTAGATGGACTAGTCCTGGTGTTAACAGGTCCATGCTGTGGTGTCTGACCTTATAGTTCTTACCTGAATGGGCCTGCGCCATCCCGCCAAGGAGGACCAGTGGGGCAGGGCTGGCTCTTTATGGAGCATTCTGTGTCGGTGCTTCTCAGATATCAGCGTGCCCACCAGTCACGTGGAGATCAGCCTGCCACCCTGACCTATAACACCGCTTCTATGTCTGTGTGAGGCCAGCACTCCAGGTGAAAAGTTCACACTTCAGTCTATACAATTCTTTGGGAATCCAGACAAGAAGGAGGAGCTGGGACCAGTACCCACTGCCCACCATCCCCATCCTGAAGCCCGAGAGAGTGGAACTGTGAGCTGAGCTGAGGATAAGAACCTTGATTCTCGTGCTCAGGAGCACCCAAAAGAGCCCAATACATGTAGATTAAAGGAATGGACCAGAAACCCAGTGAAGGGAGGACTGCACCTTGAGGATAGTAGGTGGAACACCCCCTCCCAGGCCTGGTTTTTGTTTGTTTGTTTGTTTGTTTTATGTGTGTGTGTTAGTGGGGACTAAACTCAGGGGTATTCCACCTCCAGGCTCCACCCCCAGCCCTTTTTATTTTGAAGTTGCTGAGGATCTCACTAAGTTGCCAAGACTGGCCTCAAAACTGTAATCCTCCTGTCTCAGCCTCCCCGATAGTGGGATTACGGCCATGCACCACCCTTCTGAGTTCCAACATTTAAAGTGATTAGCCCAGTGGGGCATGGTGGTGCACACTTGTAATCCCAGTGCTTAGGAGACTGAGATGGGAGAATCACAGGCTCGTGGCCAGCCTCAGCAGCTTAGTGAGGCCCTCTGAACTTAGTGAGACCCTGTTTCAACATAAAATGTAAAAATAGGGCTGGAAAGCTGAGCATGGTGGCGCACGCTTGTAATCCCAGAATTTGGGAGGCTGAGACCGGAGGATCCGGGTTCGCGGCCAGCCTCAGCTACCTAGTGAGGCACTCTGCAACTTAGTGAGACTCGGTTTCAAAATAAAGAATAAAAAATAGGGCTGGGGGTGTAGCTCGGAGGTAGAATGTCCCTGAGTTCAATCCCCAGTACTGCAAAAAAAAAAAAAAAAAATAGGGCTGGAGGTGTAGCTCAGGTAGAATGCCCAGTACCACAAAAACAAACAAAAAAGCAAAGTGATTAGCCCAAAGCCTTACTTTGAGCTGGTGGCTAACTAACTGGATAAGTCAGGGGCCACACTCCTCAAGAGACCTTTTCCTGCCTTCTCTGTGTCCCAGCCAGGGCTTGTGTAGGATGGCTGGAGAGGGTAAGCTTGCCAAGCCACCAAATGGCCTGCATGTAGGGAGAAAGGAGAAGGCCTGGCGTCTCTCCAAGGACCCTGCTCCTCCCTTTCCATCTCTTTCCTGGTTCAGAAAGTTCCTCTCATGCAACTTGCTGCTGAGCTAAGCTGGGGCCCTGCATATGGCAGCTGGATGTGCGTGCACACTTGTGTGGAAGCAAGTGTGTGTGCTGTGGTGGTGTGTTTTGAGTGTGGCAGGTGCCTCAGTGCACATTCATGTGTGAACGTGTGTGTAAGTGCCGAGGCACAGAATCACACCCATGAGCACCGGCTCCTCTGCCAGGTCTCTGTGGCCACTTTGCTCTCCTATGATGGCAACCAGCAGCCCCAGACCCTGGACAGGTGCTCAGGTGCAGAGCGGGGAAGCTGAGGCTCAGCAAGAGCACCCATCCCCTATCTGAAGACGCCACTGAGCTTGCTGCCTGCAAGCCCAAAGTGGGGTCAGCTCCCTTTAGAATCTGATTTAAAGCCCAGAGGGACCAGCAGACTGGGGCCAGGCGTCTTCTATTTCAGACACAGGCTAAGGGTAGCATTGCCTCTCTTGGCTCCGGGGAGCAGCAAGCAGACAACGGGCAGTGTCCTTGGGAGCCTGGGATGCACTGGAGACCATTCCTGCAGGGGTCATCACAGCCCACAGAGTCGCTGCTAAGCCCCGCACTGTAAGGGTGGGAACCACTCCCTTCCAAAGAGGGGAAGCTATGGACCAATTCAGGAAGGTGACGCCCGGCCAAGGTTCCCAAGGGTGGATACTGAGCAGTGAGCTAGGCCAGGGGGCAGGGCTCCAGGGTCAGCTAGCCAGGTCTGTGTCCGCATTGTCTACAGGGGCATGGGTTCAAGCTGGGAAGCACTTGGCCCGAAGTTACAGAGGTCAGGGGGCCCCTGCTGTTGACCACAGGCAGGAGAGTGGCTATGGATGGGTCAGCACCACAGGCAACTGAGGGTGCAAGGACAGTGGGGCTCTGACCTTGGCACCACCACCCCCAGCCTAAGTTGGCACTGGGAGAGCCAAGTTAATCCTCTAAGCCTTCCTCCTTCTCTTAGGTAACTGCTTTTGTTCTAGGGGAAATCGAGAGCCCACAGTGCCTGGGAACCCCACAAATCTCTCCTGGCATGTGGACCAGCCTGGGAAAAGGCTCATGGACTGGAGGTTGGCGGGGCTCCCCAGGAGTGGGCACGTGTGTGCAGCACACATGTGAATCTGCACACATACTCCAGGGCCTCTCGCAGGGAGCCCTTGTGCACACATGCCGCACTGCAGTCCCAAACACAGAAACCCCTGTGTTACCTGTGCAAGCTCCAGGGCAGGTGCACATGGGCCGGGAGGCCCCAGGGGACTGCATGCCCAGCATCCATGCACACTTCCTGTCCAGGGTCCGTGACCTCTCCCCACCTGGCGGCCTGTGGGAATGGGCAGGTGGCCTTGTGGTTCCGTGGAATGACCACCTATTTCCCATCAAGGATAAAAGGCCTGCTCTGGGGGCTCCCTCAGGGCCCCACAGTGTCAGCATATAACAACCTTTGTCATCTGGGTAGCACTTAAAAGTCTGCAGATTGCCCTGTCACCAGTATCTTGCTCATTCTTCATGACACCCCTGCAGGACACCTCTGCCTTGCTCTGTGGCCAGGCAAGACTCTGCCTCTCCTGGCCCAGCACCCTCCTCTCTACAGTGGGATGCTCAGGTTGCTTGTGGATGTAATCCTCCTCCGAGCCTGCAGACTTCTCAAGAGCCAAGAGAGGAAGGCAGGCTCAGGATGCTCCCAGCCAAAGCCCTGCAGTCTTGAGCTGCAGCCTGTGCCCCCCGAGCCCAGTCCCAATGGGCCTGCTGCTGAGATCCATGGAGGCAGGGCTTCATGGGGTGGGGACTCATAGCCCAGGGAAGAAGGAGATCTAGCAAATCCAGGTGGGGCCTGGCCTGGATCTGAGAGGGCAGCCCCGGCTCTCTGCTCCTCCCCGGTCTTTCTATTTCTCTTAGCTCTTATCACTGCCCAACCTGCTTAACTAGGATGAACTCATCTCCCCGGCTAGAATGCAGGCACCTCGAGGGCAGGGACTCACGGAACGCTACTGAAGAGAGCAGGTGCCCAGTTAGTACCTGTGAAAAAGAGGAAGAGGGAGGAGGGATAGTTGGAGCTGGGGCGTGGACACTGACTGGAGGAGGCTGTCTTCTCCTCCAGGATGGAGGGGAGCCGGGAGGGGGAAAGTAAGCTGGGCTCAGCCCTTTCCCCTAAGTCACCTGCCACCTGAGGACCCCTCCTCGGTCCCTGGGGAGGGCATGTCTGGATCCCTGGGGCTGGAGCCACAGACAGCAGAGCCCTTAATCTCAGGATCTCAGTCTCTCTTAATGGACCTTCTAGGCACTGCTGAGAAAACCAGGGTAATTGTTCCCTGTGGCAGTGATGAGCAAGAACAGGACTGTCCAGCCTTGAGAGAAGCCAGGAGAAGGCTGGGGGTGGGGGACAGTCTTGAGATGAGTGTCCCACCCCTGCTCCAGGCCCTGGGCCCTCAGTGTCCTCTCCCTCCATCCTCCCAGTAGCCCTCAGGGCCACACCGCTCAGCTCATTCTTTGGAGGGTGAGGTGACTGCTCCAGCTGGGTGGCGGCTGGGTCAGCCTTGAGCAAGACTTCTCTTCGGGAATCCAGTCCTGGCCCTGCCACCAGCCGGCCTGTGCTGCAGCAAGTCACTTCCCCTCCTCTGAGTTCTCGGTTTCCTCCTCTGCCTCCTCCCCAGACTTCTGCACGAGGCAGCAGGCAGCGTGTGGCACAGGAACCGGCTAGCAGCAGGGCTGCTCACGGGTCAGGATTCAATCCTGTGTGTGCTCTGGGACCGAAAGCAAGGTGCGCTGACTCCGGTGAGTTCTCCAGCCCAGCTCCTTGGAGCTTCTGAGTGTGTGAGTGTAAGTGTGCGTTGTCCCACTGCAGACAGGAGCAGGTGTGGGACGGGGTCCTCCTCCCTGCCTCCTCCTTCCTCTGCCTGGTCATGCCCAGAGCCCCCAGGATGCTCAGTTTGGAGGGGAGAGGCACACAGGAGAGATAGGGAGGAGGTGATAACATGGAGACTGGGCCGGGCCTTGGTGGAGGAGTGGAATAGTGGGACAGAATTTGGAGCCACACAGGTCTAGGTTTGAGTCCTGAATGACATAGGTCTCTTTACCTCTCTGGGTCTAGATTCCTTTCTTTCATTCTTGTTTGGGGGGAGGGAAGGGCACTGGGGATTGGATTCAGGGGCATTCTACCTCTGAACTACATTTGAAGCCTTTTTTTGTTTTGAAATAGTGTCTCACTAGGTTGCTGAAGACCTCACTAAATTGGTGAGACTGGCCTCAAACTTGTGATCCTCCTGTCTCAGCCTCCCAAGTACTGGAATTATAGGCATGTGCCACCATGCCAAGCTTGGGCCTCCGTTTCTTGCTCTGTTAAGCAGGGGTAGCAATAATTTCCCCCCGAGTGTTTGAAAACTAGTAATTGAGTCAGGTGTGGTGGTGCACGCTTGTAATCCCAGTACTTGAGAGACTGAAATAGGAGGATTGCAAGTTTGTGGTCAGTCTCAGCTACTTAGTAAGGCCCTCCACAACTTAGTGAGACCTTGTCTCAAAATAAAGAATAAAAAATAACCACCATGAGGAGAGCAGGCAGCGCACAGGTGAGCGCTCTGCCCTGGCCTCCTGCAGGTACATGGGGTTTGGGTCTTGCAAAACCACTCAGAGACTGTCTCTCCATCCCTTGATACCAAATGAGATGAAAACATGAGAAGGCTCTTTGCAAACGATGAAGTGCTGTGCCTCTGACGATGCATCTACCTGTGTATACAAGTCTTGGGTGTGTTATGTGTGAGAATGTACAGCTTTTGAGCATGTGCATGTGTGCATATATGTGTGCAATGTGTGTGTCTGTGAATACTCTCCAGACTGGATGGGGTGGGAGAAACTTCACACTCCCCGTTTGGCTAGGGTGCTTCTCCTTCAAAGTTCTTTTTTCTTTGGGAGCTGGGGATGTAGAAGCATGAAAGTTAATTAATTGGTTAATTGCAATAGTAGAAATTAAACCAGGGACATTCTACCTCTGAGCTACACCCCCAGCCCTATTTTTTATTCTTTTATTTTTGAAACAGGGTCTCACTAAGTTGTGGAGGGCCTCACTAAGTAGGTGAAGCTGGCCACAAATCTGTGATCCTCCTGTCTCAGCCTCCCAAGTACTGAGATTATAAGTGTGTGCCATCACGCCTGGCCTATTTTTTTTTTTTTTTTTTAATTTTAAAACAGGATCTCACTAAGCTGCTGAGGGCCTCTCCTAGTTGCTGTAGTTACTGAGGCTGGTCTCAAACCTTCGATCCTCTTGTTTCAGCCTCCCAAGCAATGGGATTATAGCTATGTGCCACCACACCCAGCAAGAGTTTATTTTTAAGCCAAGGAGAGTTAGAAAATAGAACAACAGTTGGGCATGATGGCACACAACTATAATCCTAATACTTGGGAGGCTGGGACAGGAGGATTGCAGGTTCACAGCCAGCCTCAGCAACTTAGCAAGGCTCTCTGCAACTTAGTGAGACCCTGTTTCAAATTTAAAAGAAAGAAAAGAAAAGAAAAAAGAAGTAGGGCTAGGGATGTAACTCAGAGGTAGAATGCCCCTGGGTCCAATCCCCAGTTTCACAAAAGAAAAAAAATTACTTCAGAAAGAGAAAAAATTCTCAGGCAATATGGCTAATTCATTGTACAAATTTAAAATCTTGAACTTTTTTTGTTTTTTTTGGCGGGGGTGGGGGGTGGGGGGAGTGGGTGGGTACTGGGAATTGAACCCAGGAGCATTCTACCTCTAAGCTACACCTCCAACCCATTTTATTTTTTGTTTTGAAAGGGTCTCACTAAGTTGCTAAAGGCCTCGATAACTGCCAAGGCTGGCCTCAAACTTGCAATCCTCTTGTCTCAGCCTCTTAAGTACTGGCATTACAGGTGTGCACCACCACGCCTGGCTTTAGAATCTTTTTTTGCATTTCCTTACTATTTGTTAGCTTACCAGAAAGGGAGGGGGCTACAGTCCGGAAACCACGCAATTGTCTCTTAGCCAGCCTCTGGCCCCATCCTGTGGCTGTCCCTGGAGACCAGGCTGCTGGAAGCTCCCTGCATGGCCCTGTCTGTCTGCAGGGCCAGGAGCTTGCGGACACCTCTGTCCGCCCACCTGGCCTCCCTCCACTTGGCCCTTGGAGGCTCTGGGCTGGCTGCTCTTGCACCATGGTCCCGCTGACTTTATAACACCCCAGTGTCCTCCAGAAATGCTATTACTGTTCTCATTTTACAGGCAAGAAGCCGAAGGCTCAGGGAGGGAAATGGCTTTCCCAGAGAACCCAGCCAGCCAGTGGCAGTGCCAGAGTCTTAACTCCTAACTCACTTCAAAACTTTCCTCCTTCACTGCTGTGGCTGACCTGAATAAACGAATTAATGAAAGAGCAATTGAATAGGTCTCTCCTTCAATATTGAGCTGAAAGACAAGGCTCAGTAACACCAGCAACAGCTATCATGTGTTGAGCGCCAACAATACGCCAGGTGTTTAACATAAAAGTGATCGTAACATTAGCATGGATGACTGTACCCCCATTCTGCAGTGGAGGAAGCTGAGGCTGGCAGAAGTTAAAGCATCCAGTCCGATGCCAGAGCTGGAGTTACAGTTTGTCAGACTCCAGACCTGGAGCTCTGAGCTGGGCTTTCCTGTTCCCTAGAGGAGGGTGAGTTAGCACAGCCTGCTGACAGGTGGGCCTTCTGGCAGAGGACCTGGAGCCAGACAGGATACTCAGGAAGCTGGATCCACAGAGACCTGCTGAATAGCACTCCTGCCCGGGGCCATTTCCCCATTTGCCTCTGAAGTGGGTTTCTAATTCAGTGTTGTGTGGGAATCTGCAGCCCAGGCGCTGACTCTTCCGCTCTGACTGGTGGCGTGTCTAGTTAGGGCTAATGTCCCGGCCTCAGCATGCGGAGGTGTCTCCCTGTCCCCCTGCCCCAGGGCCCACCCTGTCTCCACAGCTCTGTGGGAGGGCAGGGCCCATGCAAGAGGCATTACTGGTCTGTGAGAAGGCCCAGGCTGGGTCACTGACCTCGGTGCTCAGCCATGTGCAGGACACCAGAGGCCCAGGAGCTAGGAGACCCAGGCCTACCCCTAGGAACACAGAGGTCTCAGGGGCAGGGGACTAAGACCCAGGAGCAAAAAGTCTGCAGTAGCTGAGCTGCAGTGGAGCATCCTGATCCCTGGGCTGTGCTTGTTTTCTTGGCCTGGGATGGATCGGGGCTGTTCTGAGTCACCAGGAGGCAGATCTCAGCTCAGAGAGAGGGAAGAATTTGTCTCTGTCATGCCAGAGGAATGGGAAGTGGTCATTCAGACCAGCTACAGTCTCTGAGTGCCCTGAGCCTTCTGTTGGGGAATGGGAGCCTGGCAGGGTCAGACTCTGGCCAGGGGAAAGAAATCAGACTTTAAAAACAGAGCTGGGTTTGAATCCAGATACCAGCATTTGCTGGCCGTGTGATCTCAAACTAGTTATTGAACCTCTTGGAATCTCAGTTTCCTCAAATTTAAATGGAATAATAGAATGTACCTAGTCAGCCAGGGAGTAGATAAAATAATGCATGTACATTACTTATAGATTCTTGAAAAAAATATATATATATGTACTGGGGATTGAACCTAGGGGCATTCTACCTGTGAGCTACACTCCCAGCCCTTTTTATTTTTTATTTTTTAGTACTGGGGATTGAACCTAAAGGCATTCTACCTCAAAGCTACATCCCCAGACTTTTTTATTTTTTATTTTGAAGCAGGGTCTTGCTAAGTTCCTGAGACTGGCCTCAAACCTTCCATCCTCCTGTCTCAGCTTCCCAAGTAGTGAGATTACAGGTATGTGCCACAACTCTGGGCTTTATTTTTATTTTGAATGAAGGTCTCACTAAGTTGCTGAGACTGGTCTCAAGCCTGTGAGACCAAACCTCCTCCCAAAAACTGGGATCACAGGAGTGTTTCACCACACCCACCTTCTCAGGAAATCTTGTGTGTGTGGGGGGGGGGAGGCGGGTACTGGGGATTGAACACAAGAGCATTCTACCTGGGAGCCACAGTCACAGCCCTTTTTATTTTATTTTTTAGTTTGAAACAGGGTCTCACTAAATTGTGGAGAGCCTCACTAACTTGCTGAGGCTGACCACAAACCTATGATCCTACTGTCTCAGCCTCTCAAGTATTGGGATTACAAGCATGAACCACCACGCCCAGCAAGAAACCTTAATTCACTTCCCTCTGCACCCTGGACAGTCCTTCTGAGGAAGGAGAAATTCCCTTAGGCAGCAGCTAGTCTGATGAGACAAGACACGAGATCTGTAAGATGTTAGAATCTTCTCTACAGATTCACCAGTACATGACATTATGGGGTGCAGACTCCTGTCTCAGGCCCTCACCTTGTTTTTGCCATGTTCCTGAAGTGGGCACACCCCCATATCATGGAGGGGAAAGAGAGGCACCGAGAGGCTAATGTTTGACATAGAAATGTCTCTGGTGTAAAAAGGTATTGGAGTAAAGCCGGTAATTGGTTGAAAATGAAACAGCCTTAGCCTCCTGACCAGCTGAGACTCTCCTCTTCTGACTCCTGAGTTCATAGGTGAGATGCACTGAGGCGTTGCTTTGCACCAGGTCCCTAAAGGGGCTTTATTATAGATTTATCTGAGTTAATACTGTAACCCACATTTAATACTGGAGAAACAGAGACTCCGAGTGATAAATAACTTGCTGAAGGTCATACAACTAATAGAAACAGAGGGAGGATTCAGCCCCAGGACTGTCTATCCCTGATACCCAAGACGGTCCCATTCCAAGGGATACTTGCTCTAATAAAAGACGTCATGCAGCCACGCATGGTGGCACATGCCTGTAATCCCAGCACTTGGGATGCTGAGACAGGAGGATTGGAGGCCAGCCTCAGCTACTTAGTGAGGCCCTCTGCAACTTAGTGAGACTTTGTTTCAAAAATAAAGAATAAAAAATAGGGCTGGGGGTGTAGCTGGGGGATGGGGGTTGGTGATAGAATGCTCTTGAGTTCAATCACCTACCGAAAAAAAAATTGTTTTTTAAAAAAGCGCTAGGGAGCCGGGCATGGCGGCGCACGCTTGTAATCCCAGCATTCGGGAGGCTGAGACCAGAGGATCCGGGTTCGCGGCCAGCCTCAGCTACCTAGTGAGGCCCTATGCAACTTAGTTAGACCCGGTTTCAAAATAAAGAATAAAATATAGGGCTGGGGGTGTAGCTCGGAGGTAGAATGCCCCTGAGTTCAATCCCCAGTACCGGGGGGGGGGGGGAGCGCTAGGGTGTAGCTTGGAGATGGAATGCCCTTGGGCCTTAGGTTCAATAATCTCTAATACCTCCCTTTGCCCCCTCCCAAAAAAGCCCCCAAGATCTGGAATGTAGAAATTACATAGAGAGTTGAGACTAAAGCTGATCCCAAAGGGGAAAGAAGGAAACTTAACCGAGTTTTGTAGCAGCTGAAGTGAAAAGGGAGATGCAGCCTCCAAGAGGAGGAGAGTGCTGGCTGCTTAGAAAGACCAGCTCTTCAGGGGCTTCACCTTTAGGACAAACTTGAGTTGGTTCATTGCATCATCATAAATCATCAAAAATACAGGTTTCCTGTATCCCCACTGCTCTGTGGTTTTACCATACTACAAGCCACCACGTTAGCTTGCTATGGTTTCATGGGTGCTAGAGAAGACGTGAGAGTCCTGGTTAGAGGAGAGCTTTGTGCAGCATCAGAAGTAATCAGATTATCAGCATTTGCACCAGCTCCCCAATTCAAAGGGACAGTGCAAAGAGGTATTAGTGATATCTGCACTGGCACCGTGTTGCCTGACAAGAGGGGACCCAGGGCTTCAGCCATCTGTGTCTTTTACAATGGGCGGGAAGCCTGCCCCAACTTTGCCCCACAGGAAGACATCTTTGTTATTCAGACCGCCAACAAACCTGACACTATCTGTACCTTCCAAGGCTGTTTGCTGTGGAACGTCCTTGAAAGGATGGTTTGGAACAAAGGCCTTCAGTCTCTGCTCACAAGACAGGCAGAAATCTGGAAGCCCCGTGGAGAACTGCTTCCCAATCATAGATGTACTGGTCAGGGCTGGTGCTTGTGTATTATTGTGGTAAAATACACAACAAAATTTGCCACTTGGATGCATATTGTGATGTAACCATCAGCACCGTCCATGTCCATCTCATCACCAGAACTCTATAGCTGGTAAACAACTCCCTCTTCTCCCTCTTGCCAGCCTCTGGCAGCTATGGTTCTACTTTCTGTCTCTATGAATTTGTCTACTCTAGGCACCTCACGTAAGTGGAATCAGACAATATTTGTCCTTTTGCTTTTGCATCTGGCTTTTTTCACCCGGCCTAATGTTTTCAAGGTTCATCCATGTTGTAGCACATTATCAAAATTTCATTCCACCAGGTGTGGTGTCGCACTCTTGTAATCCCAGAATTTGGGAGGCTGAAACTGGAGGATCCGGTTTCGAGGCCAGCTTCAGCTGCTTAGTGAGGCCCTCCGCAACTTAGTGAGACCCTGTTTCAAAATAAAGAATAAAAAAAAGGGCTGGGGATGTAGCTTGGAGGTAGAATGCCCCCAGGTTCCATCTCCAGTAGCACAAAAAAAAAAAAATTCATTCCTAAACTAGACGTGGTGGTGCATGCTTGTAATCCCAGTACTTGGAAGGCTGAGACAGGAAAATCACAGGTTCGAGGCCAGCCTCAGCAAGTAGTGAAGCTCAGAGGTAAAATGCCCCTGGGTTCAATCCTCAGTACAAAAAAAAAAAAAATCATTCCTAGCTGGGTGTGGTAGCACATGCCTGTAATCCCAGTATTTGGAGCTGTTCCAAATACTGGGAGGATCACAGGTTCAAGGCCAATCTCAGGAGTTTAGCGAGACCCTTAGCAATTGTAGCAGACCCTGTTTCAAATAAAAAATAAAACAAAGTTTGGGTTGTGACTTGGTAGTAGAATAGCCCTGAGTTCAATCCCCAGTACCAAAAAACAAAAAAAGTCAAGCCGGGGATAGTGGTTCGTGCTTGTAATCCCAGTACTTGAGAGGCTGACTAAGGAGAATCACTGGTCAGCCTCAGCAGTTTAGCAAGAATCTCAGCAACTTATCAAGACCCTGTTTCAAAACAAAAACTAAAAAGGGTTGGGGCTGTAGGTCAGAGGTAGAATGACTCTGGGTTCAACCCCCAGTGCCACACACACACACACACACACACACACACACACACACACACACACACACACCATTTCTTTTTAAGGCTAATGATGTATCGTACGTATACATCACATTTTATTTATTCATTCGTCAATGGACACATGGGTTGTTTTTACCTTTGAGCTATTGTGAATAATGCTGCTACGAACACTGGTGTTTAAATATTTGTTTGAGTCCTGCTTTTAATTCTTTTGTTCTTTTGGTTGGAATTCTAGGAGTGGAATTGCTAGGTCATATGGTAATTTGTGTTGTTTTTATTTTTTTATGTTACTGGAGATTGAACCAGGG
>PVLC010044594.1:0-12124 GCA_004027655.1 Graphiurus murinus | reverse complement strand
CACAACTAGAGAGTGCTATGGGCCTCTGCACTACTGAAGCATCCCAGATAGTCCCTACAACAAAGAACCATTTGCTCCAAGACGCCAGTAAGTGACAAGGCTGAGAAATCCTAAAGGATGGCTAAATTGAATTAGAGTCCATCCATTTCAATATTTACCAAGGATACATATGTGCCGGGAACTTTTATAAGCACTTGAGAAGTAAAGATAAATAGGACCTGGCTCTTCTCTGAAGGCTGCATCCAACAATGACAAAAAAAAAAAAAAAGAGAGAGAAAGAAAACACGGTGGGACGTGAGCCAATATGAAATGCAGCAAGTAAGCTCCGGAACTCGAGAGGACACAGGCCAACACTGCGGGCTGTGAGGACTGGGAAGAAGATGGGTCCCAAAAGTGGCCATGGCAGATCGGTGACATTTGGACAGGATGGCTGGGGAGTGGGGGGTTGGCAGGAGGGCAGCTGAGCCCCAGGCATGGACAGCAACACTGGGAGGGGTCCAGGAAGCACGCTTGCCTCGACTCCTCCTGCACCACGGCAGCTGGCAGAGGCCTGGGCCAACCAGAATCCTGTTCCCCAGGGCCTGGGCCAGGAGGTGCACTTAAGAAATATTAAATAATCAGGAGAGGACAATAAAATAAGGCCAGACACGGTGACACATACCTATCATCATAGTACTTGGGAATCTGAGACAGGAGGATCGCAGGTTTGAGGACAGCCTCAATAACTTAGCAAGACCCTCAGCATCTTAGTGAGACCTGTGTCAAAAAAAAAAAAAAAGAGCTGGAGGTATAGCTGGGAGGTAGCATGCCCCTGGGTTCAATCTCCAGCATAATAAATAAATAAATAAATAAATAAATAAATAAATAAATAAATAAATAAATAAATAACAGCTGGGCGTGGTGGCGTACACTAGTAATCCCAGTACTTGGGAGGCTGAGACAGGAGGATCACAGGTTCGAGGACAGCCTCAGCAAGTAGTAAGGCTCTCATCAACCTAGTGAGACCCTGTTTCAAAAGAAAAATTAAAAAATAGGGCTGGGGGTGTATCTCAGAGATAAAATGTCCCTGGGTTCAATCCTCAGTGCCATAAAAAATAAAATAATAACTACCAAAAAATATAACTACCATTTACTAGGCATTTGCTTCCTGCCAGATACTTGCATAATCCTTTATCTGCAGTATCTCATTCAACCCTTAACCGCCACCCTGTAAGATGCCTTGGTGCGACCACTTTGAATGAGCTCACAGAATGAGTGAATGAATGAATGAACAAGCGAACAAACGAAGGGACACACAAGCCAGTGAGTCCACAAACCCCTGGTCAGCTCTGCGAGTTGTTCAGACTAATCTGCACCTTCCCATTCCCACTGTGGCCTGGTCTCCAGCCTGCCCATCCTCCTGGTCTGTCCAGCATCTGGCTTCCCCCAGCAGACACGTCCAGTGGGCAGAGGCGATTCACAAGGGCCTCTAAGGCCACTGTGACCCTGGCTCTGTGTCCAGGATTTCCCAGAACTTCTGCTGTCCAGAAGCCAGTACCCAAAAGGGACGAGGGCAAGGACACAGTTGGAGGATGTCATCAGGGAAGATGTTCGAGATCCCCGGTCCACACTGACGCAGGACACACTGCCTATGGCGCCTCCCCCAGCACACCTCACAGACGCTCTCATTATGCCACACAAACCCCACCAGCGACTGCTCTTCCCTGGGCAGCATGTTACCACCACCCTTAGATCCCCTGGCCAGCAAATAACCAGGTAGTTCCCAAAGCACGCATGTGCCACAGCACCTGACTCCCTCCTCTCCTGCAGGATGTGCTCGTGGCTTGCTCCCCCTGGATCCAGGCAATCCGAGTATAAGATGGGTCACTGTCTCTCCAATTTACAGTTAGAGAGATTGAGGGTCAAAGTGATAAAGTGAATTGCCTGCGGTCACACAGTGAGGTCTTCCAGCCATAGATGGCATTTCTAGTAATAATGCTCTGGAACCGCCACTCTTGCAGCCCCTACATTTGGATACTGGGGATTGAACCCAGGGTTATTCTGCCTCTGAGCTACACCCCCAGCCCTCTTTATTTTTTATTTTGAAATAGGGCCTCACTAAGTTACTGAGGCTAGCCTCAAACCTGCAATCCTCCTGTGTACCACAATGCCCGGCTCCCACTTAATTTGCAAGCAATAACAAATAAGGGATACTTGTATATCAATAAAAAGATTGCTATGTCTGCAACTTAGTGAGACCCTGTTTCAAAATAATGAACAAAAAATAGGGCTGGGGGTGTAGCTCAGAGGTAGAATGCCCCTGAGTTCAATCCCCAGTACTGAAAAAAAAAAAAAGATCGCTATGGTGTGAGACCTAACAGTTCCTTCTCATATTATAACAATGCACAGCCCATTTCAGGTGTCGATGAAGGTTTCCTAGCTGAGGCCAGAGAAGCAAATATCTAAGCTCTGCAGGATGGATCGTCTCTACCACAAAATGCCACCCTTGTACCAAAGCAACCCCAGATGAGTAGTTGTGGCTGGTTTCAAGTAAAACTTTGTAGACAAGGAAAGTGGAGAACAGAACTTGCTGCAGACCTGGGTTTGCCAAATCCTGAACTGGATGACAGGGTCATCCCATGAATCAGCACAATGAGAAGTACTATTGTCCCTCCTCCTCCTCCTCCTCCTCCTCCTCTCTCTCTGAGAAAAAAAAGGGGGGGGGGGCAAGAGTGAGGATGTCCCACACACTCCCTGGAAAAGCCACTTGCTATCCTAGGTGAGCAAACGCACACATAGGGGGACGTTGGAGAAGTGGCAAAGAGGGAAGGAAGGCCCGCCAGCTGTGAGCCAGCTTCAGGAAGCTTCTTACCCAATCAGCTGCAACTTCTCTGACCCCAACCACAGTCACTCTCTAATGAGCAAATCTAAAATGTGGTGTAGCAGGTTGGAAAAGAGGGCTGAGCTCTTTTGTAATGCTTTGTCCTACAATCAAATTGCAAGGACTCCATTCCATTCCCCATCAACTATACATGCAGACCTTGTAAAAATGAATGCAAGAATGTTTCTTCGACACTCCTAAAATTCAGTTCAAACTGATCCTGGGCTGAGGAAGAACTAGGGGGATGTGTCTCCAGGCTCAACACACTCATGGACAGTCACTAGGAACCAACACCCTGGCTGGGGCTCAGAGACCTGCTCTTTACATCCTTCTTCAGTAAGAGCAGAAGCATTTGCCAAACACAGTGGTGCATGCCTCTAATCCCAGCTACTCCAGAGGCTGAGGCAAGAGTTTTCCAAAGTTCAAGGCCAGTTAGACAATTTAGTGAGACCCTGCCTCAGAATAAATAATAAAGAGCTGAGCATGGTAGCACATGCCTGTAATACGAGTACTCAGGAGGCTGACACAGGAGGATCACAGGTTCAAGACCAGCCTCAGCAACTTCAGGAGACCCTCAGCAACTTAGCAAGACTCTGTTTCAAAACAAAAATGAAAATTAGGCCTGGGGATTAACTTCAATCCTTAGTGCCACAATAAATAAGTAAATTAATTTATTAGTTAATTAAATGGCTGGCTGGGGATGTAACTGAATGGAAAGCAACCCTTGGTTCCAATCATGAATATCACAAAGAAAAAAAGAAGAAAGAGGAGGGGGTGGGGGGAGAACAGCTAAGCGTCCGTGTTGTTTCATCTCAGGACCAAATAATGAATGATACGATTTTAGTCACATCTCTGTGCCAAGTGAACTTCTTACAAAGCACTTCCAACGTCTTGTGTCATTGGCTTCATTATAAACCGTTTGGTTGTACAGAGAGTCTGGATATCTTCTTCTCCAATTCAGCAAAACTCTAGGCTGAAGTTTACCAGCTTCTCCTGGCAGCCCCAGCCCTACCCTGTACACAAGCTGCCGTCCACCCAGCCACACAAGCGCTGGGCTCTCACAACTGCTGCAGCCCCAGCCAGTGGCTCAGAATCCCAAGGACTTAATCCAGAAAGCCTGAGCTTGGTGCACACTTTCCTCCATCCCTCCTCCCTCTCACTCAAGTAGACAGATAGGAGCCCTGCACTGATGAAAAGCCACACTGTGGGGCAAGAAGCACCAACGCGAGCCAGGTGTAACTCCATGCACTTAGGAGCCCGAGACGGGAGGACTGCAGGTTTGAGGTTAGCCTCAACAATTTAAGGAGACTCTGTTTCAAAACAAAAAATAAAAAGGACTAAGGGTATAGTTCAGAAGTAGAACACTCCCCGGTTTTATCACAAGTACAAAAAAAAAGAAGTTCTAAACCAGGCGTGGTGACACACACCTGTAATCCCAGTCCTATCTCATCTCAGGCCGAGATCACAGGTTCAAGGCCAAGACAAAGACAGGAGATCACAGGTTCAAGGCCAGCCTCAGCAACTTAGAGAGCCTTCAGCAACTTAGTGGGAATAATAAAAAGGGCTATGGGTGTAGCTTGAAGGTAGAATGCCCTTGGGTTCAATCCTCAGTACCAAAAAATAAAAAAGAAGTACTAAAACAGGATGGTGCCCACAGGCTAGAAGGACCAGAAGACATTCCACCCAGCTCCTACTGAGAACTGTGTGCAGGGGGACCGCGCCACTGACGCACGCTGACAGGCTGCCAGACCTGGGCTCCATGCCCAGCCACCACCTGCCTAGACAGAGGCCACAAAAACAGGGCCTACTTCCACCCTCTCCAGCACCACTGACTGGCCATTCAGTTTCCAGTAAAAAGGTGGGCAAAACTCAGAGGAAGCTGGTTGGTGGCCACATCTGTCATCCCAGTACTAGGGAGGCTGAGACAGGATGATCATAGGTGCCAGGCCAGTCTCAGCAACTTAGCAAGACTGATTCAAAGATAAAAAATAAATAAATAAATAAAATAAAATATAATAATAATAATAATAATAATAATAATAATAATGATAAAATAGGGCTGGGGGTGTAGCTCAGAAGTAGAATACCCCTGGGTTTAGTCCCCAGTAGCAAAAAAAAAAAAAAAACTAACTCAAAAGTACTATATTCTTCCAGCACCTTCCTCTATTGTCTTTTTAGCATCATGTTGACATCTGCTAAACATTGCTAAAAAGTAGACCTTTTGGAAGATGAGCAGGGTAGTCCATTCTCTGCCCCTGCACCAGCGGCGCTATGGTCAACACAGCAAGAGGACAGGGAACTGCAGAACCTGGGCAAGACCTGTCCTTGACCTCCCAGCCTAGGGTCCATGCTGCCACACTACCTGGACAGACAAAGGGAGGGTCCAAATGAGCATTAGATGGAGAAATGGACGTAACCCTCTTATGGAAGACGGACAGCTCAGGCTGCCCATGCCACATGCAGATACTCACCTGACTCAAGGTTTGACCCACCGCCTGCCCACACCCCCAGGCTGCCACACCATGGATGGGAACACATGGTCCTACAGATGGGAGCTGACCCTGTATACAGGCACACTAAGGCTGAACACCAGCCCTACGTTTCTTCCTATTCTATACGGCAATAGGTTTCCTTTGATTCTCCTGTCTCAGCCTTCCAAGTACTAGGATTACAGGTATGCACCACCATATCAGGCTAGCTTAACAATGTTTACTATAAAAGCACCAGCTAGGACATGAATGTAACGGCCCATGTTGGAGATGATCAGACAAAAGCCACACAATGTCTCCAGCATGGAATATTATGAAGTCACTAAAATGTACCTTTGCCACAAATTATCAATGTAAGCGTAAACATTTTGTCTATCATCTTAATAGGTTCTTCAGCTCTCCTTGGGACAAGTTCCAATATGCCACAGTCCTTTCAAAAACGGGCTGTTCTCCCACAACCAGCTTGGGCAAGATAGTGAGACCCCACGTCTAAGAGAAAAGAGAGAGTGCTTCTGACCTGCGGCAGCGCCCCAGGTGTGTCCAGGGAGCGGGACATCTCGCCTCCCTCAGTCTACATAAGCACCTCCATGAAGTACCTAAAACCCACTCCCCAGCTTAGGGAAAGAAGGAGCAGAGCCAGTCAGGGTCCTGAAGCAAAGATGGGATTCACCACGGCCCTGCACATCTCCCCTCTCTCTGGGTTCTCCACAGGCCACCCCCATACCTTCCCAGAATTCCTCAGGGCAACGTTCCTAGGCACCAAGCCCAGCACCGTCTCACTGCCAGGGGCTGAAGAGGCCGCAGTGCAAGCCCCAAGTTTAAAAACTCTCTGGAAAACCAGGCATGGAGGTACATACCTATATTCCTAGTTCTTGAGAGGCTGAGGCAGGAGAATTGAAGGTTCAAAGTCAGCCTTGGCAACTTAGTGAAACCTTCAGCAAGTTATTTTCAAAATAAAAAATAAAAAGCACTGGGGTATAGCTCAGAGGTAGAATGCTGAAAGAGAGAGAGAGAGAGAGAGAGAGAGAGAGAGAGAGAGAGAGAGAGAGAGAGACACACTAAATAAAAAATAATTTTTTAAAAAAGCTCTCTGGAGGTGATTCTGCCCTCCAATGCTGCCAGGCCCCAGGGCCTCACCAAGCCCAGGAGTGTTTGGGCTGGATTTCCTTCACTCTGTTTTCCTGGGCCCAGAATGCCACAGAGAGCTCTTCTCCATGTCTCAAAGCCAAGCTGGTGTTTCCTGATTATATCTCTGCCATCACACCCGTCCTGGGGGAGGCTCAGGGGAGGTTTCAAAAGCCAAGTTCTGGGCCTAATGAAAGGGAGAAGGGTGGTGAGCATAGAGACCACCGAAGCTGACTGTGAGCGTCTGTGGATACACATCATGCTCTCAAGCAGGGGCCTTCACGCCTAGACCCGCCATCTCCGTCCCCAGAAACACCACGACTTTGGATAAATCAGCCCTGGGAGAGGGGGTGGGAAGCAGCCAGTAACTTTTCCCCCAATGCAAAGATAGTGAGTAAGTGGACAGGGTTCCCCAGCTCTCCTGGCCAGCAGCTATAGCTCCAACCACCCTCCACTGCCCCCTCCCAAAAGCCTAAAGCCACAAGCCAATGACACCCAGGGCCCTGTGCACTGGACCAAAACATTCATTTGCATGTCACTCAATTTGCATTTGCACACAGAATTCACAGTTTCCAATTTCAAGTGGGTAAATCAGATCTGCTGCAGTTGTCCTCAAACCCAGAATTAACGTGTTTTAGACACAAAAAAGCTAAACATTAAGACCAGTTCACTCAGTTGTATCCTGTGTAGCTGTGTAGGAGGTGGAATGCCCAGGGCTGGCTGTGAAGGCTTGCCCTTTATCCTGGGGCGGATTCACCTACCCTGAGCACCTGCAATCCGACCCTCTGTCCAGGATCACAGGGGAATCTCCAGGAGTTCGGGCCTCCCTGATGTGTCTTCTTTCTCACCCCCCTCCCCCATCCTGTACTGGAGATTGAACCCCAAGGACACTCTGCCACTGAGCTACTCCCCTGCTCTTTTTTTGAGACAAAAGTCCTCCCTAAATTTCCCAGGCTGGCCTCAAACTTTGGAACCTCCTGCCTTAGCCTCCCAAGTCACTGAGATTACAGGCTTGCCTCAGGTTTTTAAAACCAGCCCTAGAAATGCCTGTATTGGTCTCTGAGGCAAGTCAGTTAGTGTAACCCTGGCTCCTGTCAGGTCTTTACCAGGTCACAAAAGGTGAGACTGAAGGCAGCCTTATAGGATCAGAACCTTGAACCTCCTCCACATACTTGTATGCAGATACTTCTGCTGCCCAGGGCTGACAACCCGCTGTGTAATTAAAATGTCAGCCTGCCCCAGCTCCCCCAGCTTCCTCCCAAAGCCCCTAAGTGAGCATCCCTCCCGCAGCAGCCTCAGGGAGGCCTCCCTGGTCTGACGTGGAGGAGGCGGTAGAGTGGCCTGCCCTCCTCACACTGCATGCCAAGAGTCTTTCCTGGCGGGGCTGAGGGCTGAGCTGCTGTGGCCTCAGCAGAGCAGAGGCCAGGAGGGTGAGCCTACAATCTTCCTGCCTCAGCCTCCCCAGTAGTGGGATCACAGGCGTGGGCCACTGCCCTTGGTTTAGAATAGTGATAATGCCAACACCATGATTCATAATATGACAGCTTCCCTTTGCTGAACACCTACTACAGGACAGGCACCATGCTCAGTACTTTATATGTCACTTCACAAATCCCCCAAGAGCTCTCTGGCTAAGACCCTGCCCCATTTCACTAAAGAAGAAGCAAAGTTCACAAAAACCCCACTACTCAGTGGCAGTCCCCGGGCTCAGGAAACACCATCTCTGGCATTTTGTCCTCCAGGACCATAGCAATCCCAATCCAGACAGGTCCCCAGGGGTGACAGGGTGGGGCCGATGCCTTGTACCCCAACAGCCCTGCAGTACACCAGCTCCGGCAGGCTCAGTGTTGGGAACCAGCGTGCCCACCCGCTTGGAATGCCTCTCCTGGAGCAAAAGGCAGTGTTCCTTCCCAAGGCATCAGCACCCTGGTGCCTCCTCTGGTCTCCAGCCCAGTCCCCAAAGACAATCAAGGGATACTGGACAGACAACAGTCTCAGATCTAGAACTAGAAAGAGGGCCGGCAACCTTGCCAAGCCCCTGGGACAGGTTTCAGGAGCTCCTTTTGATCATCTGTGAGATCATTTCAGAAGAAAAACAGCCATTTTCATTTCTAAGAGCCTCTTTGGAACACAGGATCAACCTTGAAAGGTTACGGGGGACTTTTCCACAGATGCAGAACTTCTGAGGGGAAGTGGAAACCACAGTGCCCTTAGAAGAAAGCAGCTCCAAACTCAAGGGCTCAGCCAGGGCTGAAGGACAGGTCAGTGTGGGGAGTCTCCCAAGCCAGGTGTGATGGCAGATGCCTGTAACCCCAGCAGCCCAGGAGGCTGAGGCAGGAGGACTGCAAGTTCCAGGCCAGCCAGAACAATAGTGAAACCCTGGTTCAAAACCCTGTAATCTAGCCGGGCGTGGTGGCGCACACTTGTAATCCCAGCATTCGGGAGGCTGAGACCGGAGGATCCGGGTTCGTGGCCAGCCTCAGCTACCTAGTGAGGCACTCCGCAACTTAGTGAGACTCGGTTTCAAAATAAAGAATAAAAAAAATAGGGCTAGGGGTATAACTCGGAGGTAGAATGCCTGTGAGTTCAATCCCCAGTACCGAAAAAAAAGAAAAAGAAAAAAAAAAAACTGTAATCTCAGTACTTGGGAGGCTGAGAAAGGAGGATCACAGGTTCAAGGCCAGAGTCAGCAACTTAACAAGACCCTCAGCAACTTAGTGAGACTGATGAGGTAGCCTAGGAAGCGGAAAGTTAGGTAGAAGGATGGTATCGGGAGAATTCATAAAAAATATAGTTTTAATATAGCTTTTTAAAAAAATCTGGAGAGTTAAGCTAACTCCACCCCTTGGAAGTTTTCTTTGTGTCCTGCACCGCCAAACTCCAGAAAAGCCCAGCCCCCACCTAAAGCCCACACCTGAATCCTGGAACCTGAAAAGAGGAGGATCCAACTTTTCTGTGACCTGCCCCACCAGAGGAGCCCACCTATCGCCCAACTGAAACCTGAGGAAGGGGGCTGAGGAGAAGAGGACCCCGCCCTCTCTTATATCTTTCTGCATCTCCGTTTGGGAGCCCCTTCCCTCTTGGGACATGCACTTGGACTTGTCCGGGTGACCTATTCCCTTTCCATTCCCCCTCCCTTTTATTCCCTTTCTCCCAGTTTTCCCTTAATTTTTAATAAATCCTGCCAGATGTTTTGACTGGTATGTGTTGAAATTCTTTTCTTCACGATACCAAGAACCTAGATTTTGGGGAACACACCGTACCCCATAACAAGACCATATTTCAAAATAAAAAATTAAAAGAGCTGGGGGTATAGCTCAGAGGTAGAATGCCCCTGGGTTCAATCTCCAATACTGGGGTGCAAGGAGAGGCTCCTAATAGAATCCAAACTCACAATCTGCCGATGGAACAAGCAAGTTCCCTGCAGCCCAGGCTGGGCAGAGCCATCTTGCAAATTGCATTCAGGCAAGGGAACAGCCCGTCTGCTCTATTAAAGCAGAAAAGGCTGTTTGGGTTTCTAATTTTATCAGAGGGGAGGAAGAAAGGGAATATATAGCGATCCAAGGAAGTGGTAATTGAGAAATTGGAAAATCAAGTTTGGAAACCAGATGGAGACGGAAAGGGGAGTCTGCAGCAAGACAAGGGAAGAGGTTCCTGGGGTATCTGGTGAAGGCTGAGCGTGAGAAGCTCTAGGGCAGGGTGGACACCTCTTCACTCACTGAAGTGGCCACCCTGAATCTCCATGGAGCCCGAGAGGGCAGCGGGCAACTAGACCACACTCCCACTGGCTCCTTCTTAAGGCAGGAGAATCCCTACGGGGATTGCCAGGTAAAGGACCTGCCAGCCCATGCACAAGGAAGCTGAAGGCCAGAGGATCCACAGTCTTTTGGCTGCTGTTCAGCAAGACAGAGGAGCATTTCGTAAATGGTAAAGAAAAACAGGAAGCACAAATTATCTATCAGCACAAATCTCCCCATTCCCCAACAGGGAATTGATCCCTGGGGCTTTCTACCTCCAAGCTACATCCAGCCCTTCTTATCTTTTACTTTGAAACAGGTTTTGTCAAGTTGCCCAGGGTCTTGTTAAATTGCAAAGGCTGGCCTCACGCTTGTGATCTTCCTGTCTCATCCCCCAAGTACCCGTGTCACAGGTCTGTGTCACTCTCCCCCACCCCCCTGCCATTTAGCCAGGTTATTCTTAAACCTCCATCTGTATTTACACACATTCAAATCAGAAGAGAGACGGGCCAGTGGAAGCCAGGAAAGCTGAGACCTCTGACAAGCAGGCCTGGCCCCCGGAGGTACAGGCCAAGGAAGGGCAGCTCACCCAGAGACACTGCCACAGGCTCTCCCTCCTGTGGGGTGCAGCCAGCCTGAGGCAACCCCGCCAAACCTACCAGGTCCAGGGCAGACGTGCGATCCCAGCTACTCAGAAACTGAGGCAGGAGGATTCCAAGTTAGAGGCCAGCCTCAGCAACCTAGTGAGACCTTGTCTCAAAATACAACCGAAAGGACTAGGGATGTTGCTCAGTGGCAGAGCGCTTGCCTAGCCTGCTCCAGGCCCTGGGATTCATCCCCAGTACTGTGAAGAATAAAAAATAAGTCAGCCAACCCCACACATGGCCCTTTGAGAACTCTCTTGAGATCTTTCCCAGTTCAACAGATCAATCAGAAGAATAGCAAAGTTCAGCCGGGTGTGGTGGTATATGCCTGTAATCCCAGTACTTGGGAGGCTGAAACAGCAAGATTGCAGGTTCAAGGCCAGTCTCAGCAACTCAGCAAGACCTTCAACAACTTAGTGAGACCCTATTTCAAAATAAAACTAGGGTTGGGGGTGTAGCTTAGAGGTAGAATGCCCCTGGGTTTGACCCCTAGTACAAAAAAAAAGAAAAGAAAAGAAAAGAAAAAAGGTTTGTGGGCATTTCCTGTATCCCAGCAGTTCACTGAGACTCAAGATAATTTTTCTTTCTCTGCACTCCAATTCCTATCTCAGCCCCACCCTCAAAGTTTCAGATTCAGCAGATCTTGGATAGCACCCAGACTACATTTCTAACGAGTTCTTGTATGAGGAGCTGATGACAGTGATCTGGAGACCACACTTTGAGAACCACTGGCCCAGGCCAGTCAGATATTCCAGTATACAGAGTCAGGAGACCACAGACATGTTTTGTTTCTGTGCTGGAGCTGGAACCCAGGGCCTGTGCTTATTAAGCAGATGATCCACCACTGAGCCCCACCCCAGCATACACATTGTCACTGACCGAGAGCCCCCCACGGTTCCCTTAGCTTCCGGGGCCACCCCTCTTCCTTCCCTGAGTAGCAGAGAAACAGTACTCACTAGCTGGGCACCAACCATCTGCTGGAATCCACACTTGGACTGCCATGATGTCATTGTACAAGGACAGGGCAATGCCCAGGCTAAGTGCATGGTGAGACTGACAGACACAATATAAACCTGACCATTATTACACTAATGTGCCAATGGCAGACACAGCCATCAATCACTGGAATGCCTGTGAGCTCAACCCCAACTTTGGCCTCTCTAATAGGGTAGGTGGAGGAGGGGAGCAGAGGCTATCTGAAAGAAAGCAGCAAGAATTTCTGGAATCCCTTATCTCTTCTGCAGGCCCCAACACAGATTCCTCAAGCAC
>PVLC010044593.1:0-12145 GCA_004027655.1 Graphiurus murinus | reverse complement strand
CTGGTTTCAAAATAAAGAATAAAAAATAGGGCTGGGGGTGTAGCTCGGAGGTAGAATGCCTCTGAGTTCAATCCCTGGTACCACAAAAAAAAAAAAAAAAAAAAAAAAAAAAAAAAAAAAAAAAAAAAAAAAGAAAGGGATAGTAAAAGGAAGATGGTGTTTGGCAGTGGTTTTTAAACTCGAGCATCAGAATTATGTGAAGAGCTTGTTAAAATATAGGTCTCCACCTCCAATGACTGTTGCAGTAGGTCTGGGGTTGAGCCCAGGTTTTTGCATGTCTAGTCAGCTTGTAGGAGATACTGGTGACTAAGGGCCACACTTTAAGCATTACTGCCTATAGGGTCTTCTTCTAATAGAGATGGGTGATAAGAAGTGGCAAAAGACTGCCACGGTAGGGGGGTGTCAACCTTCATAGTGGGGGCCTAATGCCGTCATGGACAGGCCCATGCAATTGGGGCTCTCTACAGGTGCACAGTGACTCAGCCATGATGTAGGTGTTTAACCCATCCAGGGGTAATATGAATGTGTGCCTTCAGCAGTGAGCTCATGAAGTGAAATATAGGGCTATTAAAACATCTCCACTTGTGAAACCCTTTTGTCTGTCATGAGGATGGATCATTGTCCCTTCTTAGGCAATCAGCTTCTTCAAGGAAAAGGACCAGCTCTTGTGGCAATTGGGGTTTTTACTTATTCATCATTGCTGCCTGCCTATTCATGCTGAGTAAGTTTTAATTGTCTTAGACATTGAGCAAAAAGCCCAGTACTGGCGACCTGGGTGTGCTCAGCTCTCCCCACACCGCTCAAGAACGCACTGACTGTAGGCAAGGCGCAGCTCCCTTCGCGTGCTTCTGAAGGAAGAGCTCTGACTCAGTGTCCATGAGATTCTGTGGTTTCTTCCCTTTCCACAGATATTTGGAGGCCGCCGTCCCTGCCCAGATTTACTGCAGACCTCACGCTTCAGGGGCGCAATTGCAGTTGCTGTGGAAAGCTGCCTGCCATTTGCTTGATGAAATCAAGTGCAGCCAGGTGGGAAGAGTTTGCAGTCTTTCAGGACCCCACTGGTGTCCCCCGCCCCACCGCCTGGGCTGCCCAGGTGCTTCATCTCTGGATCCATCGCCCTCTATGTTACTCTCCAGCATGGCCTGCAGCAGGCCTCACTGAAATTGTCTCTTTAACCACAGAGTGCAGGATGGGACCTGCCACGTGGTAGCAGTTCCCTGAATGCTTTCCAACTCATTAGGATCCACGCAGAACCACGCTCACACCCTAGTTGGCTCTTTACGGGTTGTAGGATCTCTTCTCAGAGCTTTACTTTCCTTTTTTTTGAAAAATGGAGATGATGATGTGGTTCTGAACTTCGGCTTTCCATGAGCCAGGCTCTGTTCTGTGTGCCTCGTGAGTTATGCCTCATCTAAGCCTCATAACCGCCCTACCAGTGGGTATTAACCCTATTTGCACTTAAGGCCCCTGACAAACAGAGCAATTAAGAAATTAAGACATTTTCTAACTTCGCTTGATAAATGGGCAGTCAAAATTTGAACTTTAGCTGTCTGACCCCAGAACTTGCACTTAGTACTGGTTTTTACCTGGGAGTGATCTTGCCTTCTAGGGGATATTCGGCAGTGTCTGGAGACATTGATTGTCACAGCTGTCAGGAGGAGGTGCTACTGGCACCTCGTGAGCAGAGGCCAGGGATGCAGCCATGCTCACATATGACAGGCCCCACCACAAGGAACGGTGCCGCTCACGGGTCACTACAGCCTCAGTTGAGAATCCTCGCCCCACACCGCCTGCCTTCGTGAAGTGAAGTGTGCTGAGAGCCAGGCCCAGAGCAGGCCTACCTTAGTGGGGTGCAGCTCAGAGTAGAATCATCCAGTCTCGTTTCCTCCAACAGCTTGAGATTTCTTCTTAATGGTTCCCGGCTGCTTGGCATCTCTATCTCTAGAGTTCCTGTCTTTTGAGATGTGCTGACAGTTATCAAGAGTCAGGGCAAAGCTCTCCTTGGGAGAAGTCCAACTTCCCCGTGATCTGGCAGGTTCAGACATTCCACACAGAACGCACACCTTCCTGGCCTCTGACCTCATGGTATACGGCTCTGTGGATGGCTGGGCTTTGTGCAATGAGTTTTTCCTTTTATGGAAACTGACGCTTCTCACCCTTTGCATGGAAGGCCTTGTAGGGTGCTCGCCACCATCAACGAGGTCTTGACATGAGCACTGTCATGGTTCTGGCCATTGGAAGTGAATGAACCAAGGAGAGACATGACAGATGACCTGTCATCTGGAGCAGCAGCCGCACCTGCAGGCTGGGCTCTGCACTGAGGGAGCTGTGAGACCCTGGCTTATGGTTGACTCATCGGGTGACTGTGGGTAAGTGCCAGGAACAGATTTTTTTTCACTGATGGTACCAGGTCCTCCATCTGCCTATGAAGCTCTGTGGGGTGACCGAGGGACAGGCTGGCACTAGGAATCTTTTTCATGTATAAAAGAGAACTAGAAACAGGAAGGTAATAACAGCAAACGGAGAGGGCTCTGCGCTGTACGCTGGGTGCTGCATTTACCATGCGGGGGTTTGTTTCCTTGTAAATTCACATTGATTAAGCAATGTAGAGTGCAGGTAAGTTAGTGCTTGTGTAGAGTAAAGTTAGTATTTTTTTTTTTTTTAGCAGAAAAGGACTATAGTATTTTTTGTTGAAAGCTTGCTGTTGGTCTTGCTTCAATCTTCTTTGGTTTTGGTGATTGAACCCAGAGGCATTTTATCTCAGAGTTACAACCCCAGCACTTTTTTTTTTTTTTTTTTTGCGGTACTGGGGATTGAACTCAGGGGCATTCTACCTCCGAGGTACACCCCCAGCCCTATTTTTTATTCTTTATTTTGAAACCAAGTCTCACTAAGTTGCAGAGTGCCTCACTAGGTAGCTGAGGTTGGCCGCGAACCCGGATCCTCTGGTCTCAGCCTCCCGAATGCTGGGATTACAAGCGTGCGCCACCACGCCTGGCTCCCCAGCACTTTTTAACATTTAAAAAAATTTGAAACAGGGCCTCACTAAGTTGTTGAAGCTGGCCTTGAAGCTGCAATCCTCCTGTCTCAGCCTCCTAAGTACTGGGATTACAGATATGCGCCACTACACCTGGCTCCTTGCCTGGGTCTGATACCCAATACCACATTTTCTAGCCATGAGCTACTTCTGTATTAAATATATTTATGCATTTATATATTATGCATTTTATATTTATATATTGTATGATTTTATATATTTTATATACTTACATTGTTTAACTGTTTCTTGTATATTTCTAATGATGAGGAAGTTTGACTTAAAATACCGACCAATGGTAGACAGCATAGACCCCCTCTGGAGAACCAACAGCCAACAGAGAATTATCATATCTACCTTGGAATACGAGCAGGGTATACAATAAGAGTCTATGATAAGAGCTTCTCTGAGATATAAGGGAAAGCAAATTTGAGTCAATATGTTGCCTGGGACTGAGGTGCTGAGAAGAATTTCTTCTTTCTTTAAGTTAGTGGAGACAGGGCTCCATGTAGGAGAATCCGTGGCCTCTCTTGGAGGTGGGGGCGAGGACTTTCCACTGCCTGGACTTCATGTGATTCGGGGATATTTGAAGGACCCTGGAGAATTGACTATGCACACTTCTTTTCAACACTGACATGGTGCAGAGCTTTGCGTTTGGCAGCTGGGCCAGGGTGTGCTGTTGCTAGTATTGCAGAGTGTGACTGCTCCACCATGCTGCAGATCTAGAAACTTCTTGGCTAAAATGTAAGAGAGCAGTAGAGCTGAAGAGGAAGTCCTCCCATAGGGTCTCTTTTCTGAACAAAGTTGGTCTCCTAAACTGGACCTGGAAAGTCTCATCCAGTGAGATGGCATCAGTCACACCAGAGCCGAAAGGAGGAGCTGCCAACTGAAGCTCTGTGGGTTCAGAGCCTCAGCCCAGAGCTCCGGGGCTCAGATGCACCCCTGCTATGTGGGGGAAGGCCTCCCCTCACATTCTAGTTGCAAAGCACCACACTGAAAGGTTGTAGGTGTGCAGCGGCAGGATGGAGAGTGGGGATGACTGACAGAGCCCCCATCTCGCTCCATCCAATAGCTGAGCACAGGGTAGTGGAGGCTGAGGGTTCTGATGTAGCCAGAGGGTTCTGGCTGGAGGCCTCACAACACTGGGGTATGTGCAGCAGGTCTTGATAGTAGCCTGAAATAAGATAATGACAAATCAGTACAATTAAAGCACACACCAAGTACCAGCACTATATGAGGTCCTTTATAATTCTTGTAACAGCATGAGAATTTTAAATGTGTGTGTGTGTGTGTGTGTGTGTGTGTGTGTGAGTGTGTGTGTGTGTGTGTGTGTGTGTGTGTATTGGAACTCAGGGTGGTTAGCTGACTGTAGGTGATTGGTTAGTGGTGAAGCTGGGATTGGAACCTGGTCCTGCTTATCTTTGAGAAACACATTCTTCTTGTCATTACCTTCAGATTAAACCTGTATAGTTAGAGAATCCAATACACAGTGTAATGAAATAAGATGGAATTTTCCATTAGCTTTTATTAAATACTGGCAGCCCTATAGTAGATAGATGGTCTGGGTGAGGGGGCAGCTCTGCAAGGTCCCTCAAGGGCCAAGGCTCCTTCTTTACTGATCTGCAGCATTTCTCAAAGTGCTCGTCTGCAGAGTCCCTGTCTTGCCAACACCATGTCCATGTCCCAGGCCTTGGGAAGGGAGAAAGAGATGGAACGGAAGGTGGGCAATTTACTCTGAAGAAAGTGATGAGAAGTACATGCCACTTCTTGCTTCGTCCCATGGGGGAGACGTAGTGACCCGGGCACATTGAGCCACCACGGAGTCTGCCAAATATGCTTCTGTTGGAGTGGTCATGCACTCTGCTAAAACTCTGGGTGCACGTATGTGTATATGTATGTGTTTAATACTAAAAAAAAAAAAAAAAGGAAATAATGGATTTGGGGGATATATAACAGGTACTGATATTCAATTCTACATGAAATTATAAACACAACATTTTTTCTAAAGAAAAAAAGGATACATTTGAAAGTACAATTTGGTAGAGGGCATGGTTGACTTAAAGTCATGCCTACCTTCTGAGCTGGCATGAATATGATAAGAGGCAAGACTTTGGGACCATGGCCTGGGCTGTGGGCTGATGGTCAGTGGGCTCCTTGCTGATCTTGCCTGGGAAGGTCTCAGTAAATCCTGACCTTGGCCAGACATGTCAAGAGCTGGTGGTCACTGGTTACTGTGAGAGCGCATACCTGGATCATCTCGCAGTATTTAGGACCACTCCAGGTTGAGCCGTCTCTCTTGGGAATTCCTGCTGCTCCTGGAAAATTCCTCACTCTGAGTTCTAGGGATTAGGAGGATAGATGGGATCAGGAAGCTGTGCTGTCAATTGTCAGGATGTTCTGCTCATTTCATTCCCTATTTTTTTTTCAATGGAGAGAAAAGAATTAGACCATCCTGGTGTCACTCTTCAGTGCCTGAGATAGACATGGGCAGTCTTTATGATTTGGAATGACCTGGGATATCTGTTCTAGGGCTTCTGTTCTAGAGACACACATGGATCTGAGGTTGGGGCACCAAGTTCTGATTCACAGTCATTCCTTTTGTTCCCCTTCCCCCAAAATGGACCACAGGGGCAAAAGGCCTTCGGTTCTAAGAGCATTGAGTTTGTTGCATGCCACTTTTTCATATGTTGGTTGCTCCGTCTCCTAAACCCCACTACTCCACTCCTGCCCTCAGTCCCTGTATACCTCTCTGCAATATCTAACCTACACGTGTGTGTATGTGTGCGTGTGAATGTGTGTGTGTGTGTGTGTGTGTGTGTGTGTGTGTGTGTTACTGGGGATTGAACCCAGGGACATTCTACCTCTGAGCTCTACCCTCAGCCCCTTTTATTTTCTTATTTTGAAACAGGGTCTTACTAAGTTGCTGAGGCTGGCCTCCCAGTTACTGGGATTACAGGCATGCTCCAACCCATACTTTTTGGAGTGTGATGCAGTTGTCCAAAATTGTGTCTGAGTCAGGACTTTGCCTTTTACTAGCAGGATCATTGTGTGCAAGTTTCTTCCTCTTGCCAAGCCTGGCTGATCAATAAAGTTAGGCACAGAGACGCTGGGAGGGCCCTATGAGAATTTGCATGTAAGTTGCTTAGCACAGGGAAGCACTCGGTGCATGGCTGCCTGGCTGCCTGGCATCTGAGGCCCATGCTGATGTTTGGAGGATTCTCTCAGAATGAGTCCTGGGAGGAAGTCACACCTATATCTACCATCAAAGCTGAGAGGCTAGACGCTGCTTCCTCTCCTCACTGACAATGAGGGTGGGGACTTTGCTCATCAGATGCCAGCTCCAGAGTTGGTTTCACACCTTAGCCTGCTACCTGGGGGCTTACTGTGTTGAATTTGGCATCGGCAAGTACAGCTTGTCTTCCTGAGCAGTCATGAAAGCAGCCAGCCAGCCTGAGTGTCCCCCTTCGATATTTCCTGTGGCGGGGTTTTGGCTATGGTCCAGTTGGTTGCCTCTCTTAGCTCCTGTCCACTTATCTCATCTGGTCTCCTGAGCTTGCCAGCCATTCTGTGAGTAGGTCCTCTCCCTTTTCTGCTTAAATCAGCCAGAGTCCGTGTTTGCTGCTTGCAGACAGAACCCTGACTGGCTGAGTTAATGACTGTCATTATCCTCATGGTTTCTTATTGCCCTCATCTCAGTGGACTGCAATCACTGAGTGATTTATCTGCCTCCCCTCCTGGACTGTGAACCCAGCCCTTGAACTGTCGCTGTACAGTACTGGGCTCAGGATAGACTTATCAGATGAGTATATGGATGGCTAATGGTGGATGGAGAATAAATGAGTGAATTAATGAATAGATAAATGAAGCAGTTGTTGAGTACTCATGGTGATTTTCATGCACCTGATTCAAAGTTGAGGTGCTCTAAGTGAGGGGGACATAGCAGAACTTAGAAAATGTATTTTTCATTCAGCTAGGTATTTTAATACTAGAAGGCCTGAATGACTCACTTTTTTCAGGCTGGAAAAAATTACAGATCGTTGCTGATGCGCCCAGATTGACACATACCTTATTTTATCCTGGTTACAGCAAGCGCTCCTTGGTTGTAACCACAACCAAGTATATGGTGTTTTGCCCTTTATGACATCTGTGAATGGCCACTCCTTTATTTAGTTCTCACAAAACTGCTATTTGATAGGTAATATTATTTCCAGTTTTCATTTTACAGACGAGGAAATAGAGTCTCAAGGAGGATAAGTAGCTTATAGAAGATGACTCACCCAGGAAATAGAGGAGCTATGTCTCAAATGAGGTCTCCTAAGCTCCAAATACTATGCTCTCACTATTCATTTCCCCATCCAAGGAGTAGTAAGCTGTCAACGAGGGTTATTTATCGGGAGTGCTTCTTTTTAAATGAGGAAGTTGAATTATTCTCATCACAGGCTCTAATCCCATTAGCTTGGGTATGCTACTGACAACACACCAAGAAGATTTGCATATGTCATAGCCCAGGACCTGTGCCTGATGTCTTGATATTTATTCAGTTCATTAGAAAACTACAGAAGATTCTGGTACATATTGTGCTTCACATCATATTCAACCAAACCTAACTCATTTTCAGTGGTAACAAAGAAAGAAGTTTTGCTCAAGAATCCATAGGGATTTCATAGGACCCAGAAAGATGTTCTTCTGTGGCATTTGCCTCCCTTTCTTATTGGCTCCTAGTGCTCTTAGTTTTATTTCCGACATTAACAGCACCCACATCACTGCATTCCTTGTAGGAAGCATGCAGATCCGCGACCTTGTCACACCTGACAGTCTGGGCTTTAACCACAGTGGCGCTGTGCAACTTGCAGACAGAACTTTCCCAGAACTGTCTTCATTTTATTGCATTAACTTGGGCTGATGGTCAAGCTGAGAGGAAATGTACATGGCTAAGGTTGCCTGTCCAGGGGTCTACACACTACCCATCCTCATGGTTCCTTTTCAGTAACATGCCACTCTACAGTAATAACAGGAAGCTTTTACTTGGGCCCTTGGATCATCCATCTTTGGCAGAAAAATTAAGGTGAAGGATATCATATAGGCTCTATTATAAGTTTTACTGAGGAAAATAAAAACTTTCTCAGAAATGATAATTGTTTGTACCTAATCATCATTCAAATTTTCTTCATAATATATTTCACTGGTTGGTAGTATTGTGTTGATGATTTCTTCACCTGCTTATTACTTGTTTTGTTTGTCACAATGTGACTCTAAGAGAGAAAAGCCCTTCTCTTTTCTGTTTAACATAGGGCCTGCAGCACTTAGAGCCATCCCTGGCACCTGTTAAGGACTTGATAAATATCGTTGAATGAATTAACTACTGAAATAAACTATTGAATTGGACTGAGATAAAAATTAGTTGAATGAATGAACTGCTGAAAGAAAGCAAACTATTGAGTTGGGCTGGGATCTCGATACTCAAACTCAACATCCTGGTAGACATATATTGAAAAAAATACTAAAAACAGACTAAAAATTATGGAAATATAATTAAATGAGCAAAATAAGTTCTATTGTCATCTTCCTCAGAGCCATGTTTTCTTATCTGTGTATTGGGAATAATGGTAGTTACCTGGCAGGTTTTTGGGAGGATTAAAGTTAATACATGTACATGTGGGTGGCATGTAGTAGGCAGGTGCTTAATGAATATTAATATAGAGATAATAAGGGGAGTGAAGAAAGGTATGGAGATTATTAGTCTATAGACTGAACAGGATTCTTGGGAATCCTGTTTCCAATCCTCAAGTTTAAACTGCACATTTCCTCAGAGTTCACATAATTCTTTCTCCATACTTCATTTCACTGAATACTCATGCAACTCAGCCTTGCCTAGTGGTTGTTAGTCCTATCTCACAGATGGAATTAGAGTGAGAGCTTGGGTTTAAGTTAAAGAGATCCCCAAACTTTCCTGTCAGTAGCGACTCTGAGCTCCTGTGCAAGCCTCTCTTCTTGCCTTCTCAGACCACTTGTACATTCTTTTTGTGGGATTCAGATCAGGAGCTCCTTGAGGGCAGGGACTGTCTCTGTTGTTTTATTTTGCAAAATTCCAGATACCATCGAGTTGTTCATGCATTTATTAATAACAGGGTTATGCAAAGATGTCACATACCCTGGCTTGTTTATGGTAGGTTTAAGCAAATGTTTTAATCCCTCCCAGCCCCCACCCCCCTCTGAATGTCCTCTGTGTTGGCCAGGAAGGAGGGGATGTCTGCTGCTAGGCACCTTGTCTCCCCTCTTTCCCCTGGATTTTCCATTTCTCACTTGCATTTCAGTTACAAAACACCAGATTTAAATCTTACTACTCCATGTAGAATCATGGAAAAGCTAATGCTACTAAATTGTAGATGGAAAGTGCAAGGAGAAAGGGCTCCAGAGGCTTCAGGTTGAGAAGGACCAAAGGGGTCTAAAGAGACAGAACTCCCCCTGCCCTCTTCAATTTAGCCCATGTCTACTGGGCCCTGTGGTGTGCAAGGTATCTGCCCTGCGGTTTCATCTCTAGCAGACTGGACTGATGCTTATTCCTATCGTTCCTGGGTGTTTCTGGTGAGTGGCAACTCACCCAGGAAGCTAGTTGGGGATAGTGGTGAAGAGCATGGATTTCAAGGCCAGAAGATCTTGAGTTCACTTCTTCAAGCTGTAAATAGATGATACTGTCTCTCAGTGTTTCTAGCCACATGATCTCAGATGAATTAAATAATTCCTGTAAACCTCTGTTTTCTCATCTCTACCAGACAGATAAAGAAATTTCTTCTTTTTCTTGTCCCATTGTGCATTAAATTAAGCTCTATTCCTTCCTTCCCTCTTTCCTTTCTTCCTTCCTCCTCTTGCCATATTATCTAGGCTGATCTCCCAACTTACAATCCTCCTACCTGAGCCTCCCAAATATCTGAGATTACCAGCATGTGCAATAGTGCCTGGAGAGCTCTATTCTTAAATCTCTCAGGGCAGAATCTCCACATAGTAGACCCCAGTAAAGAATAGATATGCTTACCTCATAGGGCTAATCAGTCTATCAAAAATAATTGTTTTCATTGTCAGAATAGTATTTGAGCCATAAAATCACTTTATCTTTTTTGATCTAGTAGTTTATAAAATGGGGATAATGATATATACTATTATCACCTCAAGGAAATGATTCTAGAGAATAAAAAACTATAAACATTAAGGAGTTTGTGATACTACTGTTTTTAATGAAAACATATTTGAAGTAACTTAAAAAGCCTTATCATATGATGAGTTAAGTCAATACTTCCAATATGATATATTTAATAGACTGAATTCAAAGTTACAATTTAATTATAATTATAAACCATATATATTCACATAGGCAAGAATTGGTGGGGAAAACAGAAAGATGGAACTTTTTGGTAGGTAACGAAACTCAGGGTGTATGTTTTTCTATTTTAATTTTTCATTGACATCACTCTAGGATTATTTATCTAATTAACAGTCCTAGATAATATATTTTTGAAGGAAAGAAACTCTCTACCCTTCAATAAGGTGGTGACTTCTGGCTAGAGCTTCACCCTTGGCCACCTGAGAAGCCACATTATATTTTATACTCTGCAGACAGGATCTAAATCAGCGTAACCCCATACAACTTGGGTTGCTAGAACGTGTTTGGCAAGTTGGGATGGCTGGGTAGGCGTAGAGTGGAGGTCTTCTAATGTCTTGTGTTTTTCTTTGTTGTAAGGAAAAGTTAGCAATGTCCAGTTTGATAGGAGGTGCGGCTTTAACCCCTCAAGTCCTTGCACGAGCAAGTTATAACTATGACGAAGCAGTGACTAGGGTGGTGAGAGGACTTGAGTCCATGTCACAGGAGAGTGGGAGGAGAACTAGGTCAATGGACTGGGATATAGGAGCTGCTTGCACCTTCATCGTTTTGAAGATGGGTTAGACAAAGGGAGAACAGATTTATTCTGTTCAGTCTTTGGATGATGAGAAGATATCAAACAATGTAGTTCATTCAGATCAATTCAAAGAAGGATTTTTTGATAGTGCCAGATGTCCACAACTAGGATGGTGGTAAGCTCTCCTTTCCTGGGGACGTTGCTAATGGGCACAGAAGGCCTTAGCTGGGCATGGAACATTGGATGGTCTTCAAGGTGACTTCCACCTGTGAGAGCCTATGACTCTTCCTGGAGCTCTATGTAGTTGGTGACAACAAGTCTCAGGGATCCATCATCACCTCCTTTCTTGTCACCCACCCCAAGGCATTCAAGGGAAGTACTGCATGCCACCGTGTCTCAATATTACCATTTCCAAAACAAGCAAGTTAATGACCCTCTTAAGTATCTCAATTTACTGTGGAGATTAATGAAGATTAGTAAAGAAGATTGTTGAGTGATTAAATTTCCCTAAGGACAAATATTATAATTTGGATGTAATTTAGGTGAATCATTTTAGAAGGAAGAGTTACAGATGACAAAATATTCTGACTCAGTGTAAGTGATTTTATTTTACAAATTCACAATTCATGAAATATTTTTTGGGACCGTATCAACACTAGAGGTTTTCCTTAATAGATATGACATGCATATATGACACCATGTAACACACAAAAATAATTTAAACAAAATTATTATTTCCCCACAAAGTCATTCTGATTATTTTGAGTTATCCTAAATATTTTGATTTTTTTTCCTTTTGTATATCACCTCCAATTCATTTTATGTTTTATATTGGGCTATATTTTCAGATGGATTCTGAGAGACTGTTTAATAATTAGCAAAGGACATTAATGATGTTGATTTGGTTCTTTCATTACATAAGCAGTGAGTATAATAGATTTGCTGCTTTTCCCAAATTATTCTAGCTCATGTACATAGCTCACAAGTAAGAGGGAAGCATAGAAGAAAGAAACAGCAGAACAGTAGGAATTTTTCAATCTAGTGAGTTTTATTTTTAACTTGCGCTACAATGAAGCAGTTTCTATTATTGGTACTTGCAAGGTACCTGAGGTCAGAAGTTATTCTTTCCTTCTAAAAGCAAGGAAGTCTTATGGGGCTCCATTTTGGAGAAGAACTGTCTTTCCTACCATGTGGAGGTTTTTACATTCTTAAAGAA
>PVLC010044592.1:0-12144 GCA_004027655.1 Graphiurus murinus | reverse complement strand
AGCTGAGGCTGGCCTCGAACCCAGATCCTCCGGTCTCAGCCTCCCAAATGCTGGGATTACAAGCGTGTGCCACCATGCCCGGCTATTTTTTATTCTTTATTTTGAAACAGGGTCTCACTAAGTTGCTGAGGGCCTCACTAGGTAGCTGAGGCTGGCCGCAAACCCGGATCCTCCAGTCTCAGCCTCCCAAATGCTGGGATTACAAGCATGTGCCACCACGCCCAGCTCTAGATTGTTTTAATAAAAAAGTGACCCCTGTACAAGGGGGTGAGTGGCCTGCTTAGCTTTACAAGGAGAAGTCATACTAGGTATGTGGTTCTGCTCTGGGTAGATACTCATTTGGCAAATTTCTCCTCTTTAATTGTTCACTCTAAGTGCTGTGTCTCTCCATAGTCCTCCTTGACACTTCCCTTGCCCACAATTCAAGTGTTATTTGTCTGTGTCTTCAGTCTCTACTCACTTAGCATGTTGCTGAAAAATGTGTGTGTGTGTGTGTGTGTGTGTGTGTGTGTGTGTGTGCGTGTGTGTGCACTTCTATATCACGTCAAGTTTCCCAAAGACATTTGGACAAGCCACTTAATCCCTGTGATTATGAACCTGAAACAGAGGCAATAATCTTGGCTTCCCTTTTGTCTCTGGGCTTTGTAAAGATCAGATGAGCTGCATATTGTGGTGCTTTGCAAACAGCGGATAGAGGATGGTGTTATTTCCTGTCCATTTGTTACTGTAATGAATAACAGCCTGGGATTAGAAGCCAGCTAGGCAGCCGTTGTTCTAGCATCTGTGTAGCATCTCCACCCCGATGTGTCCTGAATTTCTTGGTGGGAAAATAAAACTTGCTTTTCTTTCTCCAATTTCTTCAGTCCTAGAACCATCCTTTCAGCTTGTTCTTCTGGCTCTCTTCTCTGAGGTCCATAGACTGCCGTCATGGCTGCATCCTCTGTGACTCTGAGGATGGAGGAATTGGGTAGCGCCTGGCAAAGCAGCCTGGGGGCCCTGATGCTCCAGGTGCAACCTGAGTCTGAGAACTGCACTGCTTCCCCTGCCACTGGGCAGTCACTGTTCCACTTCTCTCTGCTGCATCATGGGGCTTTTGAACACTGGCCTACTTCGTCCTGATGGACATGGTGCGTGCATGGACCATCAGGGTCTGAAGACCAACCTTGGCCAAGGATGCTCCAGGCTGGAGTCCTGCTTCATGTCCACTCCTGGGCTCAGCCACTGACCTGGAGTTCCAGAAGCACTGGGCCCTAGCAGATAGACTCGAGGTGGCTCCCAGCATCAGCTACATGCTGTGCCAAAGCCAGGCCTCCCCAAGCGCCCCCCCGCCCCCGCTCCTCTTTTCCAGCCTGACCTTCCAGCCTAAAGTCTTTTCCTCAAAGCCACTCTTTAAGGAGACTTGTTGTCTTGACTTGGGACACTCAGGACACCCACAACACGAGGCCTTAGCTCCAAGTCTTGAACTCTGGGAGTTGAGGTTTCTACTCCTTCTTTCAAGAAGGCTCCATATGCAGTTTCCCAGGTCACCAGCTTCACACACCAGAGGTCTCAGTCACCAAGGAGCTTGCTTCTCCAATCTCTGGCGGTGGGTACTCATGCATCCTGTGCGGCATAATGAGGCCACCCCTTTGATGACTGCTTACGGAAAAGAAGCTTGTCTTCTTTTGATCGAAGTACTATGCCCCATATAATCATGACACAGGGAGATGCCGGGGGATCTGGAGGAGACAGCCTGGTTTGGAGCACTGTCCTGGCTGCATCCAGGTGGCACGTACCTGTGAGTTATGTGAAAGTTCAGCCCCTGGGGCCGGACACCACAGAGATGTTCAGGGGAGAGCAAGTAGCTGTGGATTCAGGGAAAGAGGCCTGGCGCAGCTGTGAAATCACTCTTCCAGTGATGTGACCGTGAGCAACCGGCTTCACTCTCAGCCCCTTGCTGTACCCATGGAGACTGGTGCTGTGTGGAGGTTCTAGCATCTTGTAGAACATCGGGCTAGGTAGCTTTGGGAGGCAGCTCCCAAGTGCGAGATTCTGTGAAGACAAGTCTGAAGCTGTGAAGTGTTCCACCTGTGTACGCAACAGCCTTTTCTTTAGTTGTGCCAGGATTTGGCCCGCCATCGCCATGCCACTAAGAGCGTTCCCTTCTGTCCTTTCTCCAGAGCCGTCCTCTCCCGGTAGCTTCTTCTGGTTTATTTCTTTCCTCTCTCATTCTGTATCATTTCTTCTCCTTTCAGCTTTTGAATCGAAAAGACAAGACTACCTTCGAGAAATTGGACTACCTAATGTCTAAAGAAGATAATTACAAGCGGACTCGGGAATATATCCGAAGCTTGAAGATGGTGCCCAGTATTCCCTATCTAGGTAGGAGTCTGAAATGGCTTTTTCTTTTTCTTTTTTAAAGAAACATCCGTGCCAAATAAGATGTTTTCACAGTTTCTAGTTGAAAAGCTTCCAGGAAGCAGCAGCGATCATGGATAAAGGGGCAATTGGTTGGCTCCTGGGGTTGGAATTGGCTGTTTATACTTCCCAGCAATGGGAAGCTTGAGGAAGGGGAGAGTTGAAGGGTGTTCTGCCTTTCAGGCGTGTGACCTGTGAACCCCAGGCCCCAGGCTGCAGCCCAGGCAGGTCACAGTGGTGGTAGCAAAACTTCTGCTGGTTCATCCGCATCCTTCCAAACTGGGGGAACTCAGGCACAACCTTCTGTTCTGATTCTCTAGGCATTATTAATATATTTCATAAGATCTCTATAAATAAAATTATAGCAACAAATATTATTTTTTTTCTGGCTACAAAATAATGCATGTTCATTGCAAGGAATTAGGAAAAGAAGAAAATTAATATTATTTGTTATCCCACCTATAGATACTTTGCTCTATAACTTACTCATTTGGACATATGTAAATTGTATATGTTTATTATTAGCTATGTTTTTATACTGTGAATCAATCCTATATCAGATGGATTTGTCAAACTTGAATCTTCTTTCTAATGTAAGTAAGGAAAAAACCTCTAAAGTTGACCATGTAGATTGATTCTATATTTTGCAATGATCATCCTTATTACAAAAACTTTCTATATGTGGTTATGATTATTACTTTTCAACAAATTCCTAAAAGTGCGATTACTGGGTCAAAACTTATGCAAAAATGAATGCCTTTTTATGTGTATTTTCAAAATGCTTTCCAGGGAGGTTGTGTCAATTTATACTTTTATTTTTTGCAGTTCTGGGGATTGAGCCCAAGGGCATTCTACCTCCAAGCTATACTCCCAACCCTTCTTATTTTGAAATAGGATTTTGCTACGTTGCTGAGGCTGGCCTCCAAACTGCAATTCTCTTATCTCAGCCTCCCAAGTACTTGGGTTACAAGTGTTTGCCACCATACTTGGCTCAGTTTACATTTTTATTAGAAGGGGATGAAATTACTTTTCTTCCACATGACAAACACTGTGCATTTTCTCTTTCTTTCGTCTCTCTCTCTCTCTCTCTCTCTCTCTCTCTCTCTCTCTCTTTTTCCTTTTCTTTCATTGTCTTTGCCAATTGGATGGGTGAAAACTGCTTCTTGTAGTGCGGGCTTCAGTGTTAGGTTAATTTTAGGAATTTTTTTTTGTCTTTTTATGATCTAAAATAGTTTTTATAACAAGAGAAACTAAAGTTTTATAGAAATGACTCTTGATATTTGCAGGAATCTGGTACAATTTTTTAAAGATACATATTTGGCAACTTTTAAAATTTCTTCCATGAGTATACTTAATTTACATTTTCTAATTTGTGTGTGTGTGTGTGTGTGTGTGTGTGTGTGTGTGTGTGTGTGTATGGGGTCCTGGGGATTGAACACAGGGGCGTTCTACCTCTGAACTACATTCTCAGTCTTATTTTTTTATTTTAAAACATGGTCTTACTATGTTACTGAGGGTCTTGCTAAGTTACTGAGGCTGATCTTGAGCCTATAATTCTCCTGTCTCAGCCTCCCAAGTATTGGGACTACAGATGTGTGCCACCATGCCTGACTTGAAAATTCTTTTAAAGCCAACTTGGAAAATTTGTTTTTTAGTAGGAAATTGTCTATTTGATCCAGATTTTTAAAATTATTAGCATAAAGTTTTCTCATTTAATTTTTTAACCATAGAATATTATATAATATTTTCTTATAAATTTGAACCTCTGTGTATATATGGTTATATTTGCTTTGTATTCCTAATAGTTTATATTCTCTCTCTTTTTTTTTTATTGTGATACTGAGGATTGAGCCCAGGGGCATTCTACTTCCAAGCTATACTCTCAGCCCTATTTTATTTTTATTTTGAAATAGGGTCTTGATAGGTTGATGAGAGTCTTACTAGTTGCTGAGGCTGTCCTTGAACCAGTGATCCTCTTGTCTCAGCCTCCCAGGTACTGGGATTATAAGCCTGCACCACCATGCCCAGCTTCTCTTTCTTTTTAAAAATTTGCCTTGCCAGAGATTTGTCTGTTGGTATTTCCAAATAATTTGGTTTTGGATGTTTGTCAGTCACACTGCCTTTCTGTATTTTAGGTTACTGTATTTTATCAACCTAAGATACGCCTTTTCTCTCCACATTTTAGTAGGTCTGAAATTAGTATGTTTCTTTCAATTAATGGTAAAGCATTATAACATTACTTGGTTGGCAGCCATTTTTCTCAGTGATACATAAAAAGATATACCTTTATGAAAATTACATATGATTCTTTAGTATGGAAAACAGTTAATTTTCCTGTAATTGCTGCTTTTGCCGTATCATACATGTTTTGATGTATAATATTCTCAATGATATTCCTTAAATATTCTATAATTATAGTTTCAGTTTTTCTTTTGTTCAAGTATTACTTGGTGATTTTTTAATGTTCAAGGGCTTGGTATTTTTTCTAACAGCTTTATTGAAATATAACTTATAACCCGTGTATGTGTGTGTGTGTGTGTGTGTGTGTATGTGTGTGACTAGAGATTGAACCCAGAGGCTTTCTACCTCCAAGATACACACCCAGCCCCCCCCTTTTTTTTAGTTTTTATTTTGAAACAGGGTCTTACTAGGTTGCTGAGAGTTTTGCTACATTGCTGAGGCTGATCTTGAACCTTCGATCTTCCTGTCTCGGCCTCCCAAGTACTGAGAATATAGACAGTGCCACCACATCCAGCTTAATACACAACGCTTTTAAAGTGTACAATTTAGCAGTTTCTAGTATATTTACAGAGTTGTACAACCATTGCCACAGTTGATTTTAAATTTATCACTCCAGAAAGAAACTCCTTACCTCTCTAGCTACTATCCCACCTTCAGTCCTAAGCGATCACCAATCTTCCTGCCTGCATAGATTTTCCAATGCTAGACATTTCATATGAATTGAATCCCGAGTGTTGTATTTTATGGCTGGATTCCTTCTCTTAGTACCATGTTCTCAAAATTTATCCATGTTAGATGGATATTTTTTCTTATTGCCAAATAACATTCCATTGTATACATATGCCACATTTTATTTATTCATTCATTTGATAGGCATCTGAGTTGTCTTAATTTTTTGGTATTATGAATAACTACTGTGAATGGCTGGGTTTTTAAAAATAGCCTAGTTTTTTTACATTGGTTTAGAGCATGTGACATATATGCTTTCTAGGCTTTTAAAAATATTTTAGATTTTTTCTTGTGGCTTCATATATGATCAGAGTTCTTACATGTGTCTCATAGGTGCTAGATAAGAAGGTGTAATCTCTCAATTCCTGTTAAATTGAATTACAGTATTCAAATTATTAATTTTTGACAAGTTGGCCTATCAAGAACAGAAATATATGTTAAAGTCTCCTTGTATTTCGGGTAGCTTCTGCCTTATATTTTTCATATAGAGACGTTTATAAGTTGTAGGTTTGCTGTGAAGTGTCCTATGCAAAATGATTTTGATTCTGTTTGGTCCTTGCTTTTGCTTCTTTGTCTGATCTAAATTGGGTGACACCTTTTTTTTGCGGTACTGGGGATTGAACTCAAGGGCATTCTACCTCCAAGCTATACCCCCAGCCCTATTTTTTATTCTTTATTTTGAAACAGGATCTCACTAAGTTGTGGAATGCCTCACTAGGTAGCTGAGGCTGGCCGCGAACCCGGATCCTCCAGTCTCAGCCTCCCAAATGCTGGGATTACAAGCATGTGCCACCACGCCCGGCTTGACACCGGTTTTTTAAAATTTGCACTTATTTTATAAATTTTGGACCATATTTTAGATTTCAGTATTTTAAGTTGCCCTATTTTAGGCATGATCTTTTCAATAGCATTTAGTTGTGCCCGCTATGAGAGATCTTACTTTGTAGTAGGGAGATAAAACTCTTCACATTTGTTTAGTCTTCTGCCATATAATTGAATTTCATTCTGTGCTTTCTCTTTTCATGTTTTCTCATCTATTCCTTGTTCTTTTCTTCCAACTTGCAGGACACTGCAGTGTCTTTCTGCACCGTGGTGGGCAGCTGCCCATCTTGGGTCCACAGAGGGAGGGTGCGCCACTGTGCATAGCCTCCAACTCCATTTCTACTTTGTGTGAAGCCGCCGGTTAAGGGACAGGACTGATGGCAGGAGGGTGAGGGTAGCCTGGTGCCATCTACTGCTTCAACTAGCGGAGTGCCGCAGGAGGGTTATGGATGGCTTCTTTTCTCTGATGGGAATGATGGTGAGAGTGGTGTGTATTATCTCGTCGAGTGCTTGCGATGGCCCAGGCACTGAGAGTTGCGTAGGGTCACATTACTGGAAAGTGGCAGAGCCAGCTGCGCCTAGAGGGCCTGGCTATGAGCCCTGAGCTCCTGACACCGCCCTCTCCTGACTTCCATCTCCACTGTTCAGGTCAGTAGTCACACACACATACACACACACACACACACCCGCCTGGCAGGTCAGTAGTCACACACACACACACACACACACCCGCCTGGCAGTTGCCACCTGTATGTCCTTTGCTATCTGTGACTGTGCTGGTGCCGGCACTGTATGAAGTGGACTAGTCATCTCCACTTTTTCTTTTATTGCTCTCTGTTGTTGGAGCACAAAGCAGTGCTGCCTTGGGCCTCCACAGTCATTGGGGCCCTGGTCACTCAGAGTGACTGGTCAGATGCAGCCCCCCTTGCCCTCCATCACCTCATCTCAGCCGCCTCTTCCTGGCAGGCGCTTCCCACGGGTTCCTGGGGCCTCCTTTCTCCTGCACGGCAGCCTTTCTGCTCCAGCTGAGTGAGCCCGGTGAGCTCCCAGCCTCATGATGGTTTCCCTCTCCCCTGAAGCCAGTTGGACTGTGTCACTCATAGTGCGGCAGAATGACCCTGACATATGCAAATCAGAGCGGAAGAACTGGAGGCTCCTGGGCTCTGACTGCCTTCTGTTCTCAGGACAGTGTGTGAGGGTTTCCCAAGGGAGCTCTACAGAGTGCAAAAAAGAAAGAAGGAAAGAAATAAAGAAAGGGAAAGAAAAAAAGAAAGAAAACCTGTCCCCAGTGCAGTGGGGGGCTCCTGCTTGTCTGACCACCGTGGACAGACCCTGCTCCATCCAGGTTGTGGTTTCAATACTGGATTTCTCTTGAAAGCTCAACCTGTCCCAGGGATGGATTTGTTTATCTAAAGAGAAATAGTTACATAATTCCTGGAAAGTACAATATAGGAAAAATGTCTGAAACCATTTATTTTTCCCCTGGCAAAGTCCTGGCCGTGGGTCTTTTCCTCCTTTCTGGGGAGGGCGGGAGCTGCTCTGCGGGAGGAGCCTTAGCTCAGTCTCGGATGTTACAAGCTACCCGAGACCTTGCACGCTGCTTCAGCGGTTATTTGCCTCTGATGGCAAAGGTGGGCTTTGTTTTTGTAAGGATTCTCTTAACCCTCTGTGGCGGGGTCGGTGCTAGCTGGGTTCCCAGGGCTCTTCCCTCATGTACCGGCCATGTAGAGATGTCCTCGCGTGGTCCCGGCCCCTGTCACCAACCCCCACGTGGGCGTGCGTTCAGCTCCTTTAGTGCAGACTTCAGAGCCAGTTGGCTGCACTCTGGTGTCCTGAATTCCTTGTGAAACATAATTTAAAAAACACAGAAGGAAAAACTTATTACATTAACAAGAAAAAGGCTTTCTTTGAATCAAACGGTTTCTTCCAAATTACCTCCAAGTGTGAAAATAGTATCGGGAAGTAGGCCAATGATTTGCAGCTGATTTTGTGTGATAGCAACGCCTGTAAACACCCAGTTCTGATTGAAATGATAACAACGGGCCAATGATAAAAGCGGGCGAAGGGCTTTGAAGAATGGCTACGCCATTTATTTCTAAATAGCTGTATTGATTTAGGGGGTGTTTGGTTCTTGTTCCTTCCAGGAAATAACTAAATAAAATTAGGAATGTGATGGATTTTAAATGCTTTAGAGCTGATTCTAAAAGGCCCATAGCTGTGTGGAAAATTGTGATCTCGCAAAGAACAAAAAAATTAGGCATCCTGACAGTTCTGAATAGTAAGAAAATATTTAGACATTCTTGGTAAATTTGCCCAGACCTCTAGACTGTGAAGTAAATTTCTAGAACTTAAGCTACTTCTTCAAACAAGCAAACCTTCCCATTTCTCAAAAAAAGGGGGGTTGCCTTTATTTTCAAATGTAAATTCTGAAGTTTAAAATAAAAGCATGTTGTTGTTAGTATGAAACACACAGGGCTGAACTGCCATAGACCTAAAAAGACTTTCAAAAAGAAGTGGAGTCAGGAATGGTGGTACACGCCTGTAATCGCAGTACCTGGGAGGCTGAGTCAGGAGAATTGCAGGTTTGAGGCCAGCCTCAGCAATGTAGTGAGACTCTTAGCAACCTAGTGAGACACTGTTTCAAAACAAAACAAAACAAAAATAGGCACAGAACGTGAATAAGAAACTAGAAACAAGCCAAGCACTGGGAAGGGGAAGGTAAAGGAGCAAATATAGGGGCGCCCTGCCCAGCCTGGGGGTACCAGGGAGGGGTTTCTGGAGGGAAGTGGAGCCCTGAAGGGTGCACAAGCCGGGTGTAGAGGTGGGGAAAGGGCGCGTCCCCAACAAAGGTGACAACTTGTGCAAGAGCCTCAAGTGGGGAAAACATGTTTGTTAGAAAAGCTGGCTGCAGAGTCAAGAATGAGGAGGGTGTCAGAGAAACATCTGGAGAGGAAGGGGGGGCAGGCGGCGGAGCCGGGCAGGGGAGCTCAGGCCCTGGCCCACGGGAGCAGTGGTGAACCTCGGAAGGGTCTTAGGCAAGGGCACTTAGAGAGGCTACAGAGGGATTGGATTTGCATTTAGCATATAGCATCTTGGCTGCAGCGCAGCGATTGGCTTCCAGGAGGTCTGGCTGGAGAAGGGAAGACCAGTTAGGGGATTATGTATAAGCCTGCGATGAATCACTGGAGTTCAGAAAGTGCTAGGAGGCAGGGAAAGGCCTCTACAACAGTTGATTTTAGAGCAAAGCCTTGGAAAGACCTAAGACAGTCATCACTGGGCACGGCCCTTAGGCCTGAGGGAGGTGTGCGTGTGCGTGTGCGTGCGTGTCATGAGCCTCCTCAAGGCAGCCACCCCAGACCAAATGCAACAGCACCAATACCGCTGGGGTTAGCTGTAGTGTCAGCGGGTAACCCTAGGCTGGCGAGTATGTCGGGGAGTTCTTTCTTTTAATGACCAGCTGGAACAATTCCGTTGCACATGCAGGAAACCCAGCCTTTTTTCAGCTCCCCACCCCACGTGTTTCCCAGGATCCCCCGGGAGCATTCATTTGTTCTATCGTTCCTTTCTGGTCGTGGCTCAGCGCCTCTGCTGACTCCCTGGCCCCGCACCTCGGAGCCTCCTGCTGGCCACCTCCTCCCGCCTTCCCAGCCAGGCCCCACAGCTGGACCCCATGGAGCCAGGCTTCTCCCTCCCCAGCTGGGGCCTAAGCCCGAGGGATGGCTGATGGCTGTCAGTGCCACAAAGGCACCCAAGTCTGGATTCTGGTCTGCTTGTCCCGGGAGCCACGGCCCGATGGCCACTCGCTGCAGTGGGCGATTGCCGCCATCCCTCCTCCAGCTCAGGAGAGCCTTTGGTAAGATCCCCTTCCCGAAATCAAGGCACTGAACCCTGCCTGGGGCCCAGTGAGCTTCCCCTGCCCCAGGCTCAAACCCGCTTCTCAGTCAACAGAATGATCTCAAGGATACGCTCCCATCCAAAACGCAGGAAACCTTTTCCATTGTTTTGTTGAGTGGTTAGCTGCATACTGTTCCAACCTTTCCCTTCCAGAGGGGCGCCTTTATTTTACAACCTCTGGATTTGTTACCTTGAAATCCAGCTTTTCCTGGGACTTCATAGTCTTTCTCAGTTCTTACAAAAAGCTAGTGGACATTATTTTAAGTCGTCATTTTATGAACAAAACAACCCCATAGCTTGCCCTATGACTTACCCAACCCCATAGGCCAGGCAGATACCAAGTTTAACTCAAGACCTCAGGCTCACAGTTGGGGTTCCACCCTTCCTGAGTAGTGCATCCTGCGTTCATCATGTCCGTCTCCATGGAGATAAACAGTGGGAGGAAAACATGGAGGTCAGGAAAGGAGCCCTCAGGGGGCAGGTTGGCGTCTCTCGGTCTTGCTGGCCAGGGCTGAAGCATCTTGTCCTTCTCTCCCTTCTGGGCCCTGACTGGACTTGCTGTCAGCTCTTCTCTGGGTCAGGTTTTGTCTGACCTCCCGCCCCCAAGACGAGGTCAGAGCAGAAGCTCATTGTGTGCGAGAGAAAGTGCTTTTGTATTCTGTCTAGGACCCCTCTTCCTCTCTGACTTCCGTTAGTCCTGGGATCCCTGATCTGAAACTCACAATAATTGGGACAACTCATGCTTATTCTTTCAACTTTATGTGCATTATCTCATATAATCCTCCCAACAGTCCTTACTCTGAGGGAGGCACTATTTTTAACTTATTTCATAGCTATAAAGTATAAATAAGAGTCATATTAAAGGTGACTCATTTCATAGATTAGATTATAAAAAGGCGGCCCCTTCTAAGTTGATTCCTTGCTCTTTCTTACTATCTCAGCCTGGGGGAGTCAGCTGCCATGTGCTGGCAGTCCTAGGGAGAGGCCCACGTGGACTGGGATCCAGGCCCTGCAAACAACAACTGGGGGAAGTGGAAGCAGGTTCTGCCTAAAAGTCAAGCCCCAGCCAGCAGCTCGGCTAAAACCTCTTGAGAAGACTTGAGCCAGAGACATCCACTTAAGATATGCCCAAGTTCTTGATCCACAGAACCTGCAAGATAATAAATGCTTACTATAAGCTGCCAGTTGGGGGCTATTTGTCGCACAGTAGTGATAACCAATACATTGTACAACCTTTATCATAACCCACATTGACTATACTTTGTTGTTCTGTCTGATTGGAGCAAAAACAGCCGTCACAGTCCATACACAGGAGACTGTAAGATTGACCCCTAAAGCCGCAGAAAGCTCTGGGCCCCTCTCAAAAGCTCATTTCCAGGGGGGAAATCCTACAGGTTGACGAGTGGTTGCCACTTTGGGGAGTGATGAGTCCTTGCAGCTCTGTAAGGAAGGAAGGTGCCTGGGGACAGGACGACGGGTAGGCCGGGAGGTTCCCCTCAGAAAGGCCTCGGCCGGCTGAGCGAGCACAGGCTGGGCTCTGGACTGCAGCGTGTGCAGGCCTGCAGCAGCCTCCGTGCCCGCTCCGTGGAAATGGGGAGTCTCTGTTCTGTGCCTCCCAGAAAAGCTGTGCCCATGTATGACATTAGTCTCCCACTCATCCTTTTAAACAACTTCTAAAAGTTACAAAAATAACACATTGCTTGCTATAAAGATCATTCACACTAAAAAAAAGGAGTCTATAAAGTAAAAAGTGACAATCACGTTCTTCCTCTGCTCCTGCCCAGAGGCACCATTGCTAGCAGCTGGTATGTGTACCCTTCCAGATGTTATCCTCCACATCCAAGGCGGGGGCGGGGACGGGGGCGCGTAAGATACTGCACTCCCAATCAGGATGGGAGCATTTTATACATACTCTTACTTGTACTCCCACCTCCCCAAAACACACACACACACACACACACACACACACACACACACACACACACACACACTTAAAATGTCATAGATCCCGTTCTGTGGCAGCACGTGTTGAACTCTCGTTGTTTCCGGTGGCTCCTTGGC
>PVLC010044591.1:0-12127 GCA_004027655.1 Graphiurus murinus | reverse complement strand
TTTTTTTTTTGTGGTACTGGGGATTGAACTCAGGGGCATTCTACCTCTGAGCTATACCCCCAGCCCTATTTTTTATTTTTAATTTTGAAACCGGGTCTCACTAAGTTACGGAGGACCTCACTAGGTAGCTGAGGCTGGCCGCGAACCCGGATCCTCCAGTCTCAGCCTCCCAAATGCTGGGATTACAAGCGTGCGCCACCACGCCCGGCTGTTTTTTTTTTTTTTGTAAAAGGAAACTTTGGGAATTTAAATTCATTGTACCTGGCAATGAGAAGTCAAATTCAAGTTTCTAGGCTCTTGGTCAAAAGCTTTTTTTTTTTTTTTTTTTTTTAAATAAAACAGTGATTCCATTTTTATTGTTTAAAATAAGTAATAATGGGTAACACATTTTTTTCTTTTTCAACCTAATTCTCAACTTTTAGTAGAGACCATTAAGTCTGGATATGCCTGACCTTGGATAACAACTTCATTCAACCTTATGGATAACTTGGTATCCCAATGCCCATCTCAAATAGTTGTAGTGAAGTGCAAACTAGATGATGTGTGTGAAGGGTAAAGAGATAGTAGAGCTTCACCTGATAATAACTATGCTTTTCCTTTCCCTCCTCTGTTACCTATTACTGCAAAACAAACAATCCCTAATTTTTAAGGTTTGCATTTCCTGTTCCCCATACCTCATATAGGTAAGGCAGCCATGTTGGAGGCAGGGCTTCCTTGCCGAAGAAGGAACCCTGGGGTGTGACTTTGGGATTATATAGTCCCTTTTTCCCTTGCTCTCTTACTTCTGGCCTCCATGATGTTCTGCCTCTTGCTGCCATGCCCTGAGCTCCTTAGGCTGGTGTAACATGGACTGGATCCTGAAATATCTAGAACTGTGAGCAAATAAAGCTTCCTTCCTCTAAGTTGTGGCAGTCAGTTGTTTTGGATCACAGCATTGGGAATGCCAACTGAAACACCCAGACTTGGTTTTTAAAATGACTGCACTGTGCTCTCTATTAAGTCTTTGACTGATAGAGTTCAGCTGGTGGTTCTTCTCAGTATCTTGTCTGAGGCTGCAGTCACTTAGGGGCTCAGCTGGCCTCAAGTATCCAAGATGGCTGACTGACCTGTCTGGTGCTTCAGTGGGGGTGGCTGGGAAATTGGGCTCAGCGGGGTGCTGAGACACCTGGGTTCCTCTTGCTCCCCTATTTGTCCACGTGGCCTCTACACAAGAACTTGTCATGATGACTCAGGGCAAGCATGGAAACGTATAGCAATTCTTAACATTTACTCTTGGAACAGTGTATCACTTCTGCCATTTTCTATAGGTAACAGTGAGTCACAGGGCCAACCTGTTTTCATGTGGGAAGATACCAATCCAGGGCATGAATTCCAGGAGGTGTGGGTCATTGAGGACCATCCTTGTTCAGCAACCATCTAAAATATATAGATTTATTCTAGGGCTTCTGCAGTGGAGAAATGAATGAGATAATGCCAGTGTACAAAGAAGATTTCTGCTTCTCTTTTCACTCTTGGAGTTGATGGAGAATAGGTAACCCAGCTATTGTTCTCAGGAACATGCTGGCTCCTGTACTCTGAGGTCCACATGGGAGAAGAGCTGGCAAAAAACTTGAGCAAGGGTCTTTCAATGGTTTGGGGATAATACTGTGTTACATTGGAATTTATGATCTATCTATCTATCTATCTATCTATCTATCTATCTATCTTCTCCCTTTTTTCTCTCTTCTTTGTGATATTCAAAGGTTTTGCATGCATCTTTATCTTGCAGATAAAGAATATGACACTAGAAGTTTGTGACCTTTCTGATGGTACATACTTTGAAAAAGGCAGAACTAGAGTTCCAGCCCAGAGCTTCTGTAACTGGACTGTTGCCTCCCTGTCTGGGTTCCATTCTAAGGAGAAATATTATGAAATGAGGGGCAGCGGAGTCAAGTGAGTGGAGTGTGCAAAGGAAGTAGAGGAGAGGAGAGAGGGACTGCCTGGCTCTTAGTCTGAATCCTGATTCTGTCACTTTCAACCTTTGGGGAACACCAGCGTTTTAACTTCTTTACTCTGTGCCCTTCTTTTGCTTCATTTGTGGGATGTACTGTCCCTACCTTGGAGAAGGAAAGAATAATTCTTGCTTTAAGCTCTTTATGGGCTTATCATCAGTGTTAAATTAAGTAAATTATATAAAAGGTTCAGCAGAGTGCCTGGTGTATAGCAGGTGCTTGAGATGTATTAATTCTCTTTCCCTCACTCCATTTCTTAAGGAATCTGCTTTCTCAGGCATTGAACTGAGCTTGGATTATATTTCAGAATGCATTTAGCATTCACAGTACAATTTGTGCCATTGCCAATGAGTGGAAAAGTTAGGGATTGCTTGCCTGGGTGCCCAGCAGGAACTCTGATACATTTACTTCCCAGGAAGGCAACTTTGGCAAAGTTGGCACCTTTGCCCTGAAATACAGGGCTTGTTATTCTGTGGGAGGGCTGGTGACATGAATGAATGTGACTGGCTAAATCTTCACCATGTGTCACAGAGGTTGCTGTCTGCAGATCCCTCTGAGCTCACCAGCTGCTTAAGGAAATGGTAAAGCTATGTGGCTTGTTTTTTTAAGTGTCTTATTCACCAGATGTTTCTGAACCCTCAGATGAATTCCACCAGCAACAAGTAAGTCACAAATTTAAATTGGCAGGCATCATGAATTAGGACTTCAGAAACCTTCCAGATTCTATCTGTGACTGGCATGGAAAGGTAGCTTGTATTTGGTGGTGCTTGTGAGCAGCCTGACTCTGGCCTCAGGAACTTCTGGTCTAAAATGAGGAAGCTGAGCCCACCCCTCTCTCCAGAGATGAAAAAAAAAAAAAAAAAACTAAGTGTGCTTATTTTGCCCAAGTTAAATGTCAGAGCAGAGGAAATGTGTCACTGAAGTTTAAAGGTGACTATTTCACAGCAGCCAGGCTCCACGGAGCGACCTCTTTTGATCTGATCTGATTGGTAATGTGTTGCAGAAGGAGGTCTAGCCTTAGCCCATGGCAGGATGTCCCCGAGTGTGTGACATTGCTGGGAGATCATTCTTTTGTGTGTCTGCTTGGTTGTGACTAGAAGGAGAGCCCAGTGGTGACAATGGAAGCTCAACGTGTCTTTTTTATTTTATTTTTTTAACCCTGAAACTGCTTTTGGGCATGGTTATATCAAAATCAACATGAGTGGATGCTTTTTTTTTTTCTTTTTAAAGGCCTCTGGGAAAAGTGAATTTACAGTTTTCTAAGTAACTGTCACTGCCAGGAACTTTGTCTTCATTGCTTATACGTGTTGTTCCCATTTGAAAACCCAGCCTCTGATCTCTGACTCATTTAGTCAGGAGCTGGGATTAGAAGGGCACTGTCCTCTGAATAAGAATGTTCCCTGTACTAATAGGACTTTATTCACTCACTCTAGCTACCTTTCCTCTATAGTATGCAGTTCTGACTTTTAAATGAAATTTAGATCCATCAGATAATTTCTCCTAAGGGAATTAAAATAATATTTTGGTGATTATGGGAGACTTCCTCAGTCTCATAGGCCTAAAACTTCTATTTTAGAGAATCACTAAAGGACACAAAATGTAGCTGATTGCTTGTAGGGCAGAACTATGCATTTGTATTATGTCTGGCCTACACTGATCTGAAAAGGAATAAGCTTTTAATTAAAATAACTGTTAAGAGTTTTTGTTTCTTGAGCCAGGTGTGGTAGCACATGCCTATGATACCAGTACTTGAGAGGCTGAGAAAGAAGGATTACAAGTTTGAGGACAGCCTCAGCAATTTAGGGAGACTGACACCAATCTAGGGAGACACTGATTCAAAATTTAAAATAAAAACAAAAATGGGTTTGGGGGAGCTGGGGGTATATTTCAGTGGTAGAATGTGCTTGGGATTTGATCCCTAGTACCACACACACACACGAGTTTGTGTGTGTGTGTGTGTGTGTGTGTGTGTGTGTGTATGTATAAATTTTCATTTTCATATTCTAAACTGCACATCTAAACCAAAACTATCCTTGGATTGCATACTTCTGCCTTAGGTTAAAGTTGGGCAGAGTCGATAATGAATGATTTTACTTTCTGTTTTGCTTTTCATCTGCTATGTGCTGGATAGTGTTTTTAGTATTGTCACTCTCCTTAAACCCCCTGTGCCTGGTGCGATCAAAGCCATGTTACCAGATAAGGACTAGCATGTCACACATTGGTACAAGGCCCAGCCTGACTGTAGGAGAGCTCAATGGTAGTTTTAGGGTCTGGGTCAAAACATGTTTCTCAGTCTTCTGTTCCACTGTTTGACAGTGACTAGCAACAGATGCTTCCTTTAAAGGCTAATAAAAGTAAATCTGAGAGAATTTGTTTCTAATTTATGTCCTTCTCCAGTGAGGAAAGTAGTCAGAAGTATGATATTCGATACTGGGGGGTGGGAGGGCGCCTGGCTGAGAAGCAAGTGGCCTTGTCCCCAGACAGGCCTGGCACATGCCTGGTGTCTTGGCCCAGGCTGTCTATGTGGTGGGTGCCAGGAGTGTTACAGAAGGCTTGGCTATCCACAGATTTGTCCAGTGGCAAAAAATGAAGTTGGTCATGCTGCCCTGCCTGTCCACACTCGCACAAGGCCTGGGGCCCTGGCCAGCTGCCCCATGCCCTGGTCAAGGTCCCCTCGGGCTTGGCCCTGGAGACTGCCCTGGCTCATTGCTCCCTCTGTTCTTCCTGCTTTTTTCTCTGGTTTGCCTCCCTTCCTCATGGCACCACTCAGTGGTCAGCTCACTGAGAGATGAAATTGTTCCTGATAAACTCAATCACATAACTGTGGATTAGTATATATTTTTGCCTGGGGAATATTTGCACATTTAATCACAGCCTTAGGCTTGAACTCAGTGTTTGTCCTTGGGTCCCGAAGTCACCTGCCTGATGTCAGCCCAGTAGCCTGATGTTTTCAGATATCCTCTAATATGTGTAAACCTCTCTCCTTAGGCTGAAGTGAAAAATAATCCATCAGCACAGCGACCACCAGTTCTGCCCTACAGGGCCTGCCTTCTCCTCAGGCTGGCCTTTTCATGTGCCCTCTTTCCATGCATAGAGAGCATGCTACTGCCTGCTGGCTCTCGTCTCCAGCCTACAGGCTCCTCATCTTTTAGGTCTCAGCTCCCTTCACAGACCAGGTCGGGGCCTTTCCCAACCCCCCACCATCCATCCACTCCCTGGGCAATCTGTACTTCCTTTATAGTCCTCACCATATTTGCTCTTACTGGTTTCAGAACAGAGTTTCTATTTGGCTCCTCAGCTTCATGAATGCAGAGATAATATTTATGTCATTCCTTATTCAGTTCTGACCAAAAAGACAATTCTGGCAGATGAGTACTCAGTAAACACTTACTGGGAAAGAACAAAGAAAAGAAGGAGGAAAGGGGGCTGGCGTCAAGGCACCCTGTGGTACCCAGAGCAGTTGGAGAGGGTGTATGAGTTCCCTGTGGCTGCTATAACAATTTGCCACATACTTGGTGGCTTGAAACAAGACAGTATATTATCTTGCAGTTCTGGGAGCCAGAAGTCCTAAAGCAAAGTAATGCAGAATTGTATCAGTGCTGATGGCTCTAGGAGTGAATATAGGCTTTCCAACCTTACGAAAGATGCTTTCATGCCTTGGTTTGTACCCTGCCCCCCCCCTTCAGAAATAGTATCACTCTGCTTTCGTTATCATATTGCCTTTGGAGACTTGGGCCTTTCCTTGTCCTGTGTATAAAGGCCCTATTGATTATATGGAGCCCACCCAGATAATCATGATAACCTCCCATCTCAAAATTCTTAATTATGCCCACAAAGCTAATTCTTCCATGTAAGTTAACACACTTGCAAGTTCTAGAAATGAGGATGCAGATATATAAAGTGGGGTGGAGTGAGGACATGATTTTGTCAACTACTACTACCTTGTTTTTGATTTTTATACCCCCAACCCTATTTTTTTTTTTTAATTTTGAAACAAAATCTCACTAAGTTACTGCATGCTGCTGGCCCTAAATTTGTGATCTTCCTGTCTCAGCTTCACAAGTACTAGGATTATGGGCATGGGGTACTATGCCCAGCCCATCGCTACCTTAATGGGGATATAAATGTGTTCAGGGACATAATATAGATTGTGGGATAAGGGAGGGGAATGAATAAAAGGTCACCCATATTCTAGGACAAATCAATTTAGACACATTTATCTGAGGAAGAAAAAAGGAAAGTAGATACTAGGAAACTTCCAGGGATGTTTAGATCACCAATCTAAAACTGGAGAGTGAAGAGGAGGTTATTGTTCTCAGGACAGAAAAGCTCTACCTTAGGCTGGGTCTGTTGACCTGGTGGGAAACACACCAGAGCAGCCAAGCATTGGACATGCATGCTGGGCTGGATCGGTGTAAGCAAAGAATGCTGCTGGAAACCTGTGTATTACTCAGCTACATACAGAAGAGTACTTTCTATACTTTTATTGATGCGTTATAGTCTCACATCACAATGTAATTCAGTAGTTCAGAGTGATAGTGACATACATGCACACAGCACTTAGTGGGCTTTCCCCAAGCTCCCTCCCCACTCCCCCTTCCCCATACATAATATAGAGATTGGGATTGGTATTCGCACATATGTATATAATGTCAATGGAAGTTGTTTCCTTCATTAATTCTAACCCTCACCACCACTACACTCTCCTAACACCCCCTCCCCATCCCTCTTCCTGGGATTTTTCCTCCTTTATGCAAAATCCCTCTTGTATCCCAATTACTCCCTAGCTTCCACATATGACCCTTCACTTTCTGTGACTGGCTAATCTCACTTAATATAATATTTTCCAGGTCCATCCATTTTACTGCAAATGATATAATTTTGTTCTTCTTTATTGCTAAGTAGAAGTCCATTGTGTGTATATCCCATAATGTTATAATCCATTCCTCTGTTGATGAACACCTAGGTCGGTTCCATAATTGGGCTATTGTGAATTGTACTGCTACAAACATGGGTATGTTGGAGTGCAACTCAACTTTATCTTGAGTCTTGTTCCCACATATTGCAAATAGGAAGCCAAGGCCTAGGAAGTTCAAATGGATTGATCAAAGGACACATGGTAAATTGACGTCAGAATTTGGACTGGAAACCAGGACACTCCTGCCTTTTGCCCAGTGGCCGAGTTTTTCCTTTGACAATTTCTTACATGGAAGAAAAAAAAAAAAAAAAGAAACCTTTGTGGGCAGCATAGAAAAGGAAGTAAGAGTTGTGTAGGCCCTGTAGGGTTGGGTATAGATTTTGGATAGTTACAAACAAAAGCAATGCAGGTCAACTTTCCACACCTGGTCAAGAGGGTGTAATCCCACCATCATCTCATGGTAGCTGGAACTCAGTCCAGGGAGGTCTTTCAGGGTGGCTGATATGAAAGCAATGGTACACCTCCAGCATCGTAATTGTTTCCCCTGTTAACAGAGATGGACCCTATTTTCTTCCTGGCAGTTAAAAACAGTTTATCCAGAATGACCACAAAGCTTTCCAGGATGAATTTCTCAGCTGCTTCATCAATAATGTAATCATTCAATTAGTAAGCAATTAACACATGGCCTTCTTGGCAGAGAGACTATGGATACCCTGACAGGACTTTCAGATTTTCAGTTTCTTTTCCCTAGTATAATAAGACATTTGAAAGTACTTTAGAGTAATTCTGGAACAAGTAATTTGAGGCAGGTATGACCGTAATTAGCCACAGCAGAAAATAGGATGTGGTAGTGGGAGGGTGTCAGAAATCATAAAACCATGGAGATTGGGGAAAGTGAGAAGTATACAGAACAGGAAGGAAATGTACACCTGAGATATTCTGTGCCTGCCTGCTTCCAGGTTGCCAGATTTCAGAATGAATGACGGTCTTCTCTGCTCCTAGGATATACTTCTGTAAAGAAAATGTATATTCCCGTACTTTAGTGGGCCTTTAACTATTAATGGATATCCTTCCACAATAAATGCTTTGTATAGCTGATTGGAATGCTTTTACCACATAAGACCTTGGGTTTTTAGGGAATTTTCCTTTTAATTTGAAATGATGAGGGTGGGTACATAGGTGGAGGCTGCTGACAGGGTTTTAATATAATGCTATAAAATTAGAAGGGGCTGGGAAAATTTTATGTGATTATAATTGAATGCTGCAAAATTTTAAGGAGGTAGGAAATTAACATAGAGTAAAATTGCCCTATGTAAAGTATTTTTACCATTCCTTAGTTTTTATATCAACATCATTAATGAGACTACCATAAAACAGCTATTAGTCTCACTAGAGCTAAATTTGTATAGTGGAAATTAGGTAGAAACATGACAACTCCTAAAATAATTGATGTGTGTATTTTAAAAATTATTTGGGCTGAGAGTAGTGGTGCATGACTGTAATCCCAGTAATTGGGAAACTGAGATGGGAGGATTGCAGATTCAAGGACAGCCTCAGCATGTAGCAAGACTTCCAGCAACCTAGCTAGACCCTGATTCAAAAAACAAAAAAAATAAAAAAGGGCTGAGAATGTAACCCAGAGGTTCAATTCTCAGTACCAGAAAAAGAATTATTTGGTACAAATTTATAGAGTACAGTGTGATAATTCAATAAGTGCATACAGAATATAATGATCAAATCAGAGAAGTTAACATTTCCATCTCCTTAAACAATCCTTAAAATTTTCTTATTAACACATAATGGTACCTATTTATAGGGTACAGTGTGACATTTCAATACATGTATACAATATGAAGCGATAAATCAGGGTGATTTATGTTTCCATCTCAAGCGATAAATCAGGGTGATTTATGTTTCCATCTCATCATTACATTTTGTTTAGAGCTTTCAAACTCCTCTCTTCTAGTTCTTTATAAAATATGTAAGAGGAGCCAGCATGGTGTTACATGCTTGTAATCCCAGGAGGATCATAGGTTCAAGTGTAGCTTCAGAAGATAGCAAGACTCTCAGCAACCTAATAAGACCCTGTTTCAAAACACAAAAAAGGGGAGTGCTGGGGATACAGTTGAGAGGTAGAATGCCTCTGGGTTCAATTCACAGTACTACAAAAAAAAAAAAAAAAGAAAGGAAAAAGAAGTTATTGTGAACCATAGTCACACAACTGTACTGTAGAACACTAAAACTTGGTATTTCCATCTAACTGTTAATGTAGTCATTATCCAACCTTCCTCTACCACTCCCCATAACTATCTTTTCTAGTCTCTAATAATCATGATTATATAATTCCATTGACTTTTTTTTTCTTAACACCCACACATGAGAAAGAACATGCTGAATTTGTCTTTTTGCATCTGACTTACTCCATTTAGCATAAAGTCCTCCAGTTGCATTCATTTTGTTGCAAGTGATAAGATAAAGGAGGAGATATCTCACAATTCTGCCTACACTGCATTATTTGACCTTTCTTAAGCATGGCCGGATATAGTAGGTGCTTATAAATGGAACACAGTTTTAAAAATAAACTCACATTCCTTTCAGTAGTATGTGGAATATAAATGATTCCATCTGCAAGGTTGCAAATTTGCCAGATTGTCATGTAAGAAGAATCAGATTTAAAAAATGGTTAAATTCCAGACTCATTTGGCATCATTGAAAAGAGCAATGGATTGAGGAACCTCTGGGAAGTAGGGCATCCAGGGAAGAGTCAATAACCCTAGGGCTTAATCACAACCTAGGATGGGTCTCACTATCCTCTGAATGTAGACTCTTCACTTTACCTGGCTTTTCACTCCAAGTTTCATGTTCTTCAGCACAGACTCAAGCTTTTTCTTTTTTGAATGAATTCTGCATGCTATAAAAAGAAATGCATTGGGCATTTCAACCCCATTACCTACATACACACAAATACACATATCACAAAATCAGATATTTCATGAAACAATGCTAATGCTAAGCCACAAACTGCAGGAAGGGGCAAGCTTGATGAGCCAGCCACTTCAATGATGCCTCATTTGGCTTCCACCATGCCTCTCCTGCTGACCCTGGTCATTGACTGAGGAGCACTCCCAGTACATACATTTTGCTAAGGTCTACATAGTACATTCTGGTATTTTCTAATCTATTCTGTTTCATTCTTGAGGAATATTGATTGCTGCATGCTAAAATGATTTTGTTCCTTGCTAATGCACTGTGACCTACTTTGAAAAAGTTTGTAGAAAAATGCAATAGATAATGTTGCTGGAATAACTATATCTTTTTTAAAAAGTGCTTTTCATGCTGTTATTCCAAGAATGGATTATGATTTTTTTTTTTTTGCATTCGAATACAACTTGATTTTCAGTGTTTTCTTCTCAAGTGGCCCTTCTTTATTCACCTCACTGAGGAAATTTAGTCTGTTCAGTCTAGCAGTCTCCCTCCCTGGAATCATCCCCATGTCTCTCTCCTGAGACTGAATTCAGATTCTATTCTTGTCTCCATTCTGTGCTCACATTTGCCTTTTCCATGAGGCCTTTCTTGATAATTTCAGACCTTGACCATCATTTTTCTCAATTCCTGTAGCACAGCTGTTGGAACATACGAGGGTCGACAGCCCCAGAATTATAATCATTTAGCGTCTGCTATTTTTTCTCTCTTTTCTCTTTTATATGTTAAATTTATTCTTACTTCTCTTCTTTTTCTGAGCTATAAACTCCTAAAGAGCAGGGAAATGTTTTCTATGTTTATAAATGTTTCTATCACTCCTAAAATTTTGGCTGCAGTGTAGGAACTCCCTGAATGTGCCAATTGAAACTAATTATGATGAGTTACCTGTTAACATCCTTATGTTTTTCTCCTTAGTCCTCTGGCTTAAAATTTATGTGATATGTTCATTGAAAGTAAGGAGGTGGCTTTAAGATTAAAACCATTTATCGAAGTGTAACATATATACAGACAAGCACACAAATAAAGTGCCAGGATGTTTATTTTTCACAAAGTGACAATACCATGTCACCAGCATCCTGATTAAGAAAGTATAAGAATACACCGTGTACCCCATTCTAGTCGCCTGCAAATACTATCCTAATTTCCATTGCCATACATTGGGCTTTCCCATATTTGAGCTTTATATAAGTAGAACTATTCAATAACTATGTTTTGGGTGTTTATTTTTTGGCTTTTTAAATTTGCTGTTATAACTGTGATACTTACTTGTGTTAGTGTAGGTAGCTATTAATTGTTCTTTCTAATTACTATGCAATGTTCCATTAACTGCATGTACCACCACTTACTTATAGAGTGGACTGTTGATAGATAGTTGTGTACTTCCTGATTCAGGGTTTTTGTAAGGCTTGTTACTGTTGAACACTCTTGTACATATTTTTGGCAAATATTCTGTTGGCTGTTTGGTATCCATATATCCAGCTGCATTAGATATGACCAAATAGGTGACCCAAGTGGTTGTGCCAGTTTACACTCACTAGCAATGTATGAGAGTTCAGTATTTTCTACTTTCTTGCCAGCACTTGGTATTTTCAAATCCTTAATTGGTATAGGAATTAAAAAACATATCTTCCAGTCTGTGGCTTTCCTTTTCTTTCTTAAACATTGTTTTGAGGAAGAGAAGATCCTAATATTGCAAAAGTCAGTGCTTCCTTTGGGCTTAGTATTTGCTGTGTTCTCTTTACACAACATTTGCTTATTCTAAAGTCAAGATATATATTTTTATAGGATTTGGTCACCAGGTTTGATGGTACATACCTGTAATCCTAGTACTTCAGAGGCTGAGATAGGAGGATCTCAGATTTGAAGCCACCTCAGCAACATAATAAGACTCTGTTTGTAAATTAAAATAAAATATGACTGGGGGTATAGCTCAGGGGTAGAATGCTCCTGGGTTCAATCCCTGGTCCAAAAAATAAGTAAATAAAAAAAATAAAAAAGAATCAAGCCATTTCCTATCCTATGGATATCCAGATTCATATAGTAAGAAGACCTTTCTTTTCTAAGCACTTTCCCTTTTTCAACCTTGTCACTTGTTATAAGTGAAGTGACTACATATGAGTCTCTTTCTAGCTCTCCCTGTTTTTTATGAGTTTTGTTTACTTTTTGCTTCATAGACACTATTGTAACCTTTTTCCTTTCTGGGCTCCTTCTCCTCCTCCTCCTCCTCCTCCTCCTC
>PVLC010044590.1:0-12111 GCA_004027655.1 Graphiurus murinus | reverse complement strand
GAAGAGTAAGAAAACAACATTAAGAGATAAACACTATATTCCCATATTCATGTACACTTTAGAATATGTAAAATAATCAATGTGTCTGTGTGGGCAGAAATCCATTAAACCTATTAGTGGAGAAATGGGGAGACAATTTGTTAGCAAATTTCTAAAGGGATGGAAAGGAGGGCCTTCCTTATTTCCATAAGAATTTCTTATATTAAAAGTTGTGTGTGTGTGTGTGTGTGTGTGTGTGTGTGTGTGTGTTGCTGGGAATTGCAACCTGAGGGCATTTGAACTCTGAGTTACATGCTCTGCCCTACTTTTTTACTTTCTATTTTGAAATAGAGTCTCGCTAAGTTACTGAGGCTGACTTCAAACTCTCAATCCTCTTGCCTCAGCCTCCCAAGTACTGAGATTACAGGCGGGCAACACCATGCCCTCCTCCCCAAAAAATAATGTTTAAGAAAGATAGAAGTAAAGCAACTTTATAACTAGTGGGAGAAACTGGTGAGAATCTTCTTTGCTTAACTTTCAAAGCACAGTCCATTTTCACCTGGATGGAAAAGAAAAGGGAACAAAGAAAGCAACATTCACCTGTGATAGGATATAAACAGAATAGTAAGATCATCTTCTTACCATCCCAAGTGATGGTTTAAAAAGGAGTCAGCAAACTCTCTATTAAATATGGCATCATTTTCATGAGATATATAGGTACAGTATCAATGGGGTTGTATCATTGATCTTGGACAGAATCACATTTTTGATGTTCATAAATAGCCAAACACATATAGTCAATGGGGCTTTTAGAGCTCGGACACAAATTCCCAGAGTATTCCCATGGAAAAACCTCATGTTCTTGGAGAATATAAACATCATGGCAGTTGGTTATTACATGTATACCTAGTTTAAGCACAGTCCCTTCTAGAAGAAAAAAATATATATACAAGGCCTCTGGGATCACTTTTAACTTTTTAACATTTTGAGAATGGTAAGTGACTTGCCTAAAACATAGATTAGCAATCCTAAAGACATTTTTAAAAATTTGATTCAGGGTAAACATAATTTGAAATTAATGAAGACTTTCTTAGGAAGCAGCAGCTTCTATTAAAAAGAATACTGTGTTTAAAGAGAAACAACATGAATTTGAGTTCCAAATTGTTCACTTATTAGATACTGTTTTTTTTTTTCAGTTACAAAACACCATGTCTTTTCAGGAAACAATGGATTATTTTTGCTATCAAGTGGAACGATGTGTTTAATTTTTATAAACTAGAAAGCATTATAGGAGCCGGGCGTGGTGGTGCATGCTTGTAATCCCAGCACTTGGGAAGCTGAGACCAGAGGATCCGGGTTCACGGCCAGCCTCAGCTACTTAGTGAGGCACTCTGCAACTTAGTAAGACCCTGTTTCAAAATAAAGGATAAAAAAAAGGCTGGAGGTATAGCTTGGAGGTAGAATGCCCCTGAGTTCATTCCCTAGTACCGCGGGAAAAAAAAAAAAAAAAAAAGAAAGCACTATAGGAATACAATATATTATTATTAATAGCTTTTTTATTAATAATGGAAGTGTAAAAGCAATTAACATTTTAATACCTACATAGCATTAAGAAATTGGCATATATTGTGTCTTGAACTCATATAAGTCTTTATTTTAGAAATGAGAAAGATATTAGAAGGAATCAGGGGACTCTTTCATTAAAACATAGCTATTAACTCGAAGAATTGAGCCTGTCTGCCTGAAAACTCATTCTCTTGTTACCTACCTTACATAAGATTGGATCTTCTAAGACAGCACTGAGCAAGCTCCCTATTTAAATTCATCAATTAATTTTTAAGTATAATTATTGTATAATATATGATGTATTAGACACCTTTTAATGTCACTTTAAATTATTTTTATTTTATGTATACTGAAGTCTATATGTATCAAATACCTTAGTACAGGCATAAGCCAAAGCACCTCTTTATGAACCCTTTGGAATTCATGGCCGACCAGCCTGGAAGTGGAAAAGTCAATGCCCAGTGGGGTAACCTTGGATAATGGAGATATAAGTGATAAGTGATTCTTCCTTTCAAATCCTGAGGAAATTATTCTAAGATACTTTATTATTTCCCTTTGTAGTACTGGGGATTGAACCTAGGGACATTCTACCTCTGAGACATACCACAAAGCCCATTTTATTTTTTACTTTGAAACAGGGTCTTGCTAGGTTGCTGAGAGTCTTGCTAAGTTGCCGAGGCTGGACTTGAATCCACAATAGTCCTGTTTCTGCCTCCCAAGTATTGGGATTACAAGTGTGTGTCACAATGCTCAGCTAAAATGCGTTCTTTAAGGCTCCTCAGAAGATTCCGTAAGATGGAGTACTGGTCACCCATAGTAGTGATCAACTTGGTAACACAATTATTTTATTTGGTTTTCTCTTTGTTCATTTATTCATCCCTAGGATTACTTCCAAAAATAACTCCCTGCCTTCTAAGTTTTTGTTTCAGCTTCTGCTTTTGAGGGAATATAGGTTAAGACCTATTTTTTTAATAGTCATACTATTTATGTAGCTGAATTTGCCTATTTTTATTATTTGGAGATTTTATGCCAGTATTTGCATGAATAATGTCTACAACTATGTTAATATAAATTCATATTCCTCTCGGTCTTTTTTATTAAAGAATAAATTGAGGCTTCTTCAAATATGTTGAAGATTATTTGGAATAGCAAAATGTTACCATAGGACATAAGAATACATTAAAATAAAATAGGACCTTTTTCTGTTTAAAGATGTCACATAAAAACTAAATCAAGAAAGAAAGAAAGTGAGGACTTAATGACAAGACTTGAGTAGAGTGACATCTTACAACAGGATGTAAAGAAATAGCCAAGGAGCTGGGCATGGTGGCGCACACTTGTAATCCCAGCATTTGGGAGGCTGAAACCTGAGGATCCGGGTTTGCAGCCAGCCTCAGCTACCTAGTGAGGCACTCCGCAACTTAGCGAAACCCGGTTTCAAAATAAAGAATAAAAAATAGGGCTGGGAGTGTAGCTTGGAGATAGAATTCCCCTGAATTCAATCCCCAGTACTGCGCAAAAAAAAAAAAGAAATAGCCAAGGACTAAAAACCAATGATAGAAACAGCATTCAAAATACAAATTTTTATTAACCCCTAATATTTCACATTGTACTGTATAAGCTTTCTTCCAATTTTGCATACTTATTTTAGGTGTGTGTGTGTGTGTGTGTGTGTGTGTGTGTGTGTGTGTGTGTGTTATTGGGGAATGAAACTGGGGCATTTTTCCTCTGACAACACTCTAAGCTCTATTTTTATTTTTTATTTTGAAACAGGGTCTCATTAAGTTGCTATAAGCCTTGCTGAGTTGCTGAGGCTACCTTGAACCTGCAATCCTCTTGTCTCAGCCTCCCAGGTACTGGGGTTATAGGCAAGTGACACCATGCTGGGCTCATAGTTTACCTTAACTACATCAACTCAAGTTTTTTATACTTGTTACATATAGTACTGGAAAATTTTTTATACAGGATAAGTTCATCTGAATAAAAGATACATGAAAATCAACTTAATATAAACACATTACATTTTATTATTATTTTCTATAAAAAAACCTATGTTCCCATTCTTAGGAGACACTTGTATACTTCTATCATTTTAGTTTGTGCTAATGTTTCTAGTGGTCTTTTTAACCAGTAAAAAAAAAAAATGGTACTATGCAACAAGACTAATATAAATAACCTTTGCTCTCTTCTCAAGGAAAGAAAAACTATGTTTAAAGATGTTTAATGCAAAAATACTTCCAAGAGTGGTAAACTGAAAGCTAATCCTATGCTCAATGAATTTCTAAGTATATCACAGAATACCCAATTAATAGTATATCCATTTACTGGGACATTGCCAATATATTAAAATATTAATTATGAGGAACGAATTGCAACAAGTGAAATGATTTTGTAAGGTCAAATGAAAAAATAAAATGCAATTTTATATATGTGACATGATGAAAATATGAATTTCCTTAATTGTAGCCATCTGTCAGTTTTTACATAAACCTTTCTCCCACCTGCCATTATCTCCCCTGTGTTGTTCATTCAGGCTACAAATCTCATCTTCCCATCTTCATCTGAGATATGCATACATATATACATACATATGTGCCAAAATATTATATTGTGAACATTAAATATATTCAGTAAAGATTTTTGTAAAATATTGTGCATCTTTAATAGAATAAGTGTCTCTTCATATGTAAGTCTGTTGCTATAACCCTCAAAAACAACCAGTTGAATTTTCCTAAATTTATTGAGCATCATGAGGATGGTTTCCCACATAATATAGGCTATGTACTATTTTTAAAGGGAGTGACTCAAAGAGATAGGAATTCATCCTTCCAAGTAGGTGGTCCTGAGGCACAGACAGTCCTTGTTCCTGCTCGGGACCCCTGGAAGAGAAACCATGCTGTCAACAATGAGCACAAATCAAATATAAAGAACACATTCTGTATATTTCAAAAAATGATTTACAATCATATTATTTCATCACACGGGAAACTCTATGAAATGTGTTCCAAGATAAGTAGTGACCATGGTTTCTAAACATATCCTGGGTCAATGATTCTACTAAAACTCAACATTGAAAATGCAAGCCAGTAGCTATTCAGAGAGACAAGGGCAAGGAGATCACACACAGAAATAGATTTTTCTTTCATGTTAAAATCCTTACTTAGGGGGATTTATTTATTTATTTATTTATTTATTTATTCATTTTTGGTGAAATATGTCACAAAACCTTTAGTGTGTCATACCATTTTGATGAGTAATTTTACTTTGACTTATTTATTTTACAGATTTAATACATGCTACAAAAATACAATGATATTCACTGAGGCACTATTTGTAATAAAACTTAATTGTCCAAACGTTGCATGGGTTAGTTAGGTTATGGCATATTTCTTAAATAAGTAGATTTCTGTGAAAAACGAATAGCTTATTATGAGAAAAATTCTTATGGTTTTACAAAAAGGCTCTAAAAAATCCTTGATATGGCTTATTGTTATGGTTAGATATGAAATGTTCCCTTAAGAGATCACGTGTTAATGTTCAGAGTTGACATAATTAAATCAAGAGGGGTGTAATCTCATCTGTGGATAAATGCATTGTATAGTGAATTTACTATGTGGTAACCAAGGCAGGCTGTTTGTGCCTGAATAATATTGGTCCCTGGGAGTGTGACATTACAGGTTGTGCTTTTGCTTTGAATCTCCTTGCGTGTTGGCTTTCTCTGCTTCTTGCCTTCAAGATGTGAGAGCAGAGCCCTTACTTTCTCCCTTTCTCTGTTTCTCACCATCATGTTTTGGAATCCAAAGACCTCAGTCTGACATAGACTGAACCCCAAGTCTCCAAAAACTGTGAACAAATAAATCTTCCTCCCTCCAAGTCATGTGGTCAGGCATTTGGGATTGAAACAGTGAGAATGTTAATCAAGACACCTACCAACCCCTTTAGTTTTTACTACACTTCATTCCTACTCTAGCGAAAATAACCTTCTATAATTTTTTACACAAACAATTCTCCCTCTAGTTGTAGACCCTCTCTGTGTTAATAATTCTGGCTGAAAAATTCATCTTCCCATCTCCATCTAGTTTTTATTTCCTCAGACAAAAATAACCTGAGATCAAGACTATGCCAATCCTGAAGCCAAATATTACCCTTTAATAGGTGTATCTTTTATTACATTTATTGTACTTGAAAAGTCATAATAATTTGCTGTTGCTAATTGACACTTTGTTGTTGACACAGTTTTGTTAAAGCCTGTATTTTAAAAAAAGGAGCCATGTGTGGTGGTACACACTTGTAATACCAGTAATTGGGAAGCTCAGACATAAGAATCTCAAGTTTGAGGTGAGCCTCAACAACTTACCAAGACTATGCTTCATAATAAAGCATAAAAAAGGGCTGAGGGTGTGGATAGAAGGTAGAATGACCCTGGATTCAATCGCCAGTACCAATAAATAAATAATTTTTAAGAAATAAAGTAAAATTTAAGTGTTTTTCTATTTTTTCACCTTTGAATTCCCTGTACGTGGCAGCATTTTAGAACATAATATGCACTGCTTATATCTCCAAGAAAGAATTGGATGTTTAGCTACAAATAGTCAAATCATTTAAGAGCCTCCAGCTGTTTCTGCCTTCAGGAATCACCTCATATTTTGAACAAAAGTTGTACTTGTGAGCAGCTCCAGTCAGTGACTGATTGTGGTGCGTTATCGGGCCCCTATAATAAAGAAACTTTACCCCAAAGCTCCCTATTGGATTATATGACACTTGATTAATCTGCTAATATAGTCTGAGGCCCTCCTGACCAATATTGCTTCCTTCCATCTTTCTTTCCACCATTATCATATAAGCATTGCTGCTTGAGAATGTTTCCTTCCTAATCCTGCTTCAATAAACATCTTACACTTTTATTTCAGTGCATCATCCTTGAAAAGAAAGACAGTTAAACAGCATGTCCCTGAAGAACCCAGCCAAGTCAAGGAACAATGAAAGCGGACCCACACTGGAATATCTAGATATATATTATCATGAAGAACATTCTCTCTCTCTCTCTCTCCTCCCCTCCCTCTCTTCTCTCCTCTCCTCTCCTCTCCTCTCCTCTCCTCTCCTCTCCTCTTTTCTCTCTTTCTCTCTCTCATTTCTCATGCTTTGGAAACTAGAATGACTAGGTTTTCTGTAGAAACTGTTTTCCTTTATCCTTTATGTATGCACGTTTCTTACAATTCTGGTCATAAAATGAGACAAAGCAAACCTAACCTATACTCCCCATCTTTCATAGTAACTAGAGGAAAAATAAGTGCTTTAGATAAGCACTGTGGAGAGGAGAAGTGCTTATCATGCTTATTAGTTAGACACCACCGGACAAAATGCTATGAGGGACAGAAGTGCTACATTATGGTGAAGCACCGTAAACACTATGAGATGCAGAGATGCTATTTGTCCAGCCCTTTGTCACACGATCTTCCCCGTTAACATTTTTCAATAAACCTATGGTTCACATCGCATCTTCAGGTGTCTTCTTCAGTCTCTCAGCAACCTATCCTACTCCCCACACACAACTTGTCTGTAGATTGTACACTTGGCCTTCATATTTATTTCTTGGAAGGCCTAGCTAGCATAGCATATGCTTAATAGCTAATATTAAGTGAATGTACACAAACATAAAGGAAATAATGCAGGAATATGTCACTTGCTGGCAAAGGAGAAAAGAGAGCATTTTATGTGATGTAATGCTAATTTTGTGGTAAAGCACTATGATATAGAGATTAGGTGGTGGATTCTGACTGTCTGAGTTTGAATTCTATCACTTACAGTCTGCTATCTAATCTTTAAAAATTATTCAACTACTCTGCAAACTAAGGACACCAAATTATTTTCATATTTACAATTTTTAGGAAAATTAATTTATTTGCCATATTGATAGTTCTAGTTCCATGTCTTCAACCAGAATTAAGGGTTTTAAATTAAGATTGAGGCCAGGGATTCTTTAAATAAATTGAACTCTAGTGGAAAACAAAATACTTCATTTGATACTGTATCCAAGCTCTTTCTTGACTAGGTCCCTTTCCTTGTTGTTCTATCTGGGGTGCCAAAATGATACAAGGTGTCTCCTCTTATTGGATTTTTATTGAATGAAGTCCATGAACTAATAAAAAGTAGACAATATGGAAGTTTATTCATAAGCCAAGGAAAGATAGAAAACAAAAATAGCTTCCCCTACCCATGGGGAGAGAGGTCCCCCAAAGACAGTAACTACTGAAGCTCTTGGGAGGTGAGCTTTTATTGCTTATTGAGGCTCCCCATTTGCTCTTTTATGATTGGTCAGAATTGGGTCTCAGGGATCCAATGTCTTTTGCCCAGTTTTAGTCCTTAATTTGAATCTCTATTCCAAAGGTCAGGGGGCCCTTCCCTTCTCCTGGCACCCTCTGTCTGCTCCTGCATCCTTTTTTCCTTTGATCACTCTTGGGGCTGAAGTTTCGTATGAACTCACACTGTTATCCCTGTATCTATTAACCTTCCCTATTTCTGTTCTTTATAGAGATGGCCTCTTTTAACCCTTCCTGTTCCCAGGTCCTCTGTCCTGCCTCAATACTAGTATAGCTACTCCAGATGGTGTGGAAATATAGTCATCGTAGGTAAAAGATAAGACCTTTCAAATGGTCTCTCCTGACACCACAAATGGATGAGCCTGTTACTGCAAGTTGCATTTAAAATGCCAATTCCCTTCTTTGTCGATTCTACATGTAAGTGCATTTATCTTTTTGTGGGTTTATCTTTCTGTGCCTGGTTTATTTGACTGAGAGTAACATATTCCAGATTCCTCCATGTTGTTGTGAATGACAGAATGTCTTTATTTTTAAATGCTGAATAGTACTCCACTGTGTACATATACAAAATTTTCTTTATCCTTTTGTCCAAAGATGGATGCCCACTTTACTGCTTCTAGATCTTGGCTATTAATGAATAATGTTGCAATAAACATATTAGTGCAGGTGTCTATTCAACCAACTGATTTCAGTTTCTTTAGATGTATGGCCAGAAATAGAATTATTGGATCATGTAATAATTCTATTTTTATTTTCTGAGGAGCCTCCATACTACTTTCCATTATGGCTCTATTAATTTACATTTCTACCAATAGTGCATAAGTGCTACCTTTTCTTCATTTTCTCACCAGCACTTGTCATCTTTCTTCTTTTATATAATAGCCATAGCAATCAGGCAAGGTTCTGGCACCAGTTAGTCTGGTGAGAGAGAAAGTCTTGACTTCCATTTAGCCTTTGCCAGCAAGGGCAGAGGTAGAACTGTTTGTGTGTATATGTGTGCGTGTGTGCAGGTGTGAATTGGTGTGTGTGTGTGTGTGTGTGTGTTGTTTGACAATAGTAAAACAGCTTTTTTTTTAAGTTGGTTGTCTTACTTATCTGTCTTCCTTACCTTCACCTTAGCTAAAGAAAGCAGGCTTTCATTGTAGCTTTTTGTTTGCCCTTGTTGGTGTTTCTGTGTTTCTGGTTTCTTCAGTAATAAATTTAAGTTATATAAGACAAAGAATAAAATAAAGTGTAAGCAGCATGGGCACAGTGGTGCACACCAGTAATCTCAGAGATTTAGAAAGTTGAGACAGGAAGATAGAAAGTTTGAGTCTAGCCTGGGCAAGTTAGCAAGACCCTATCTCAAAATTTAGAAAATAAATAAAAGGCTGGGGATGTAGCTCAGTGATAGGGCACAACTGGGTTTAATCCCAAATACCACAATACGTAAATAAATTAATAAAATAATAGCATAAGGAAACAAAAGCAAGCAATAGAAAACAAAACAAAATTATAACAACAACAAAAGCAAACAAACAAAAAGAAAACCAGGACAATGAAGTCTGTATTGTTTCTAAGATTATGCTGTCCTTAGCTGCTCTGCTTTCTTTCTTAGAGTTTTAAGAGTCTTCTTATGAAAGTTTCATATGATAAGATTAGGACTTTCAGATTCATTAAGCAGAAAATATAGGGCAAGTGATTTACTTTATCTTCTAGGAAGGATAAGACTCTGGGAAATTTTAAGTAATGCTTATGCCCAGGACCCCTCAGACAACTTAATCAGACACAATGAGCATTTTTAAAAAATCATAGTCAGCTGCAGGGTTATTTTGCAGCTTTCATTACTTCTACCCCAAAGTCTGAGTACCTCAGCCAGAAGATCCTTGTTCATTCTTTGTAAGTTCCAGCAGCCACAATCCTGCTTCTGATGCACCACTTGGGATGAGAACTTCCGTACACAAAACATACTTTTCTACTGGCTCCATGTTTTTTTGAAATCTTCATTCATAAAAGATTTGTGTTATGAATTCTTCAACATTGCTATCTAATATCAGAAAGATCCTACATTTTCACTATTACTCCTCTTACCTTGTAAAATCAATTGTTTTGCAACTTAGTTGCACATGAATTGTTTATAATTATGAGAGAGGGGAGAAATAGAGAGAGATAAAGATTTAATTGCATATGATATCAGGGAAACCTATCAATGCGCATACTGGTTTACAGCAGAAACTCATATACATACAGAAAAGAAAATTGACTTGTTCATATAAAGGAAATACAATTACAGATTTTATGAGATTCATCTTCCATTTATAAGATATTACTATATGCACATGCTATTATCTGCATCATTAATGTATGCCAGATTAATTTTTCTTAAATCCTATTTAATTGCAACAGTAAATTACACTTATGTATTCTGTTACCCATGTGCTATGGTAATCTGCTTTTAGTTTGAAAGAAATCAGTAGACATTTTTTGCAGCATTTCGCTTGTACAATACTGCTATAGACTGCCTTTATTTTTAAACATATTTTAGGATAAAAGCCATCCATCAAACATACTTAAAACATAAATGGTTATTTGCAAAATAAGATTGGAGTATAATTTGCACACAGTAAAATTCACCCATTCTATCCACAGAATGTGTACTCATATTTTCTAGGAGTTTTAACAAATGCAAGCAGATGTGCAGCCACTCTACAATCAAGTTACAAAAGGATTCTAGCACTCTCCAAAATTCCCTCTTGCTGCCTTTCTATAGTTAGTCCTTCACCACACATCCCTGGGTGACCCTTCCAACCACCAAGCACAGTGAAAAGAGGCTTTCCATGACCTAAATCCAAATTCTGATCCCTTCCCCAGGGGTACAGCAATTATTCAGTTCTATTACCCTAGCTTCAGTGGGTTCTTTCTTGTGGCTTAGGATGATAATGTTTTCTGTCTTCCTCAGTAGCTTACCACTGAGCAGATTACCCCTGGAAGGCCATGCATTTTCCTGGTCACAAGCTACTCCTTCCTCCAGGCCTTCACTATGGGGAAGCTTTCTCCCTTCTGCCCAGCTCTGTCTTTCTGCTGAGGTCCCAGGAACCTGTTGGTAGATGCAAACTGTTCTGGATCTGCAGATCCCATAGGTCCTAGACTCTCACAGAAGTACACACTCTCTGTCTAGAAATTATCATACATTTTGGCTAAACTATTTTTTTTAGATGTATGGCAATCATGTCTTCCTCTAGAACTATATTTCAGGTAAGCTAGAACTTCCTATCTCTACAGGAAAGCTTAGACCTTTTCTTATATTTCAAAAAAGTAAGATGCTCTATATCTCAGTCCTTTAATTAAGTCAATAAATTATGACTCTGTAAAGAATCTAGCTTTTTTCTTGTTGGTAGGGCCAAGTTGTTAGGACAGGACCCTAGTTCTCATTTCCTTCCTCTTAAGTAAAAAAATGGATATGTCTTCTATTTGGGGGATATATAATTAGGATTGAACCCAGGAGCATTTTATCTCTGAGCTACACCCCAGTCATTTTTATTCATTTATTCATTTATTTTGAAATAGTCTCATTAAGTTGCTGAGGGTCTTGCTAAATTGCTGAGGCTGGCCATAAACCTGCAATCCTCCTGTTTTAGCCTCCCAAGTACTGAGATTGCAGGCATGTGCCACCATGCCCAATTAGTTTTCTCATTTTTAATATTGAAAACTATAGCAATGCATAACATACACTTGAGAGCAAGTAATAACACTGATGCTAACTATACATAGACTGATTTGTGCTGGGCGTGGTGGCGCATGCTTGTAATCCCAGCATTTGGGAGGCTGAGACCAGAGGATCCGGGTTCGCAGCCAGCCTCAGCTACATAGTGAGGCCCTCCAAAACTTAGTGAGACCCTGTTTCAAAATAAAGAATAAAAAATAGGGCTTGAGGTATAGCTCAGAGGTAGAATGCCCCTGAGTTCAATTTCCAGTACTGCAAAAAAAATAAATAAATAAACTGATTTGTATGATACGCAAATATCAGTATAGTGTAGTTAACAATTAGTCATTTTTTCTTAATTGTACAAAAGTGAAATTTTAAGATGACAGCAGTCTTGAAACTCAGTTATATATCTTGATTTCTTGTCCATTTAGTTTTATTTATACAAAATATAATTTGTTTTGGTTTCAGATGTTTATTAGGGAATTTATGCTGTGCAGCATTGAAAATCAAGGTCATCCTAAATCTAAATTATTTTACTAGCTAATCACTTGTAACACATTG
>PVLC010044589.1:0-12055 GCA_004027655.1 Graphiurus murinus | reverse complement strand
TAACAAAGATGTATGCTATATTGCACGAATTACTACAATTAAAAAAATTTGATCACATCAATATCAAATGAGTAATATGCTATTCTGACAAGGAATCCTGCTGATGAAAACTACCTTCTAACAAAACAAACATGAAACTAAAAGAAATATACAACATTTCAAGATGAATTTAATATTTTAAAACATGTACTTGAGTTATAAAATACTTTGAGTTAGAAGTACAAAAACTGATAACAGATGTGAACAAGGAGAAGAAAAGAAAGGAGAATTTCAAAGACTTAGGAAAGAAACTGAGGAAAAAGACTAACTCATATCAGATATGAAGACTAATGGAAAAGATTCTCAAGGGAAAATAGAGTCAAATGACAGTGTAATAAAGGTCATTACATAAAAGAAGAAAAATCACCAGACACAGATTATATTTAAAAAAGTTAAGAAGGTGAGAAAGTGAGCCCATTAGAAGAGTGTAAAGGAATTACAAAATTATATATATACAAGAGTATATATATGTTTTCTATAGAGACTCCATATAGATTATATATAGATTATATATAGATTATAACCTATAATATACATATATAATATATGTATAATCGCTATATAGATTATATATATATGCATGTATAATCTCTCTATATATAACCTATATATATAACCTATATAACCTATATATATAACCTAGATATATAGATACCTATATACATATGTAGAGATTATATATATGTATAATATAATATATATACATATATACATATACATTATAGGTTATAATCTATATATATGCATTATAGGTTATAATCTATATATAATCTCTATATATGTAATCTATATGGAGTCTCTCTAGAAAATAGAAAAATACTAAAAGAAAAAATTGCAAAAATATACAACTGTAATTAAAAATCCCCCAAATAAAAGACTTGATATCACACATCAAAATGACATGCCATTTCAACTTACTCAGAACAATAAATTCTGGCACATATCTAATAAAGCTACTAGAGTTTAAAAATAAATTCCTTAGTATCTTCAGGCAAAGAGATAAAATATCTTCCAACTATAGGAGAATTCAAATTTCATCAGATTTCTCCAAAACAACATACAAAGCAAAACACAAATAGAGTGGCATTTTCATAATGTTAAAGAATAGACATATCAGCCAAAGAAGCGATATTCAGCCAAACCCTCTTTCAAGTATCAAGGCTGTAGAAAATCGATTTGAATGCGCAAGGTCATGGGTACACATGCACTCTTCTTGAGTACTCTGCTAGAGAATGAGTTCCTTCCAACAAAGAAAAAGATGAAAACACTTTTCCAAAGGACGATGAATGGTGAATTTTATATGTGTGTTTTCAGTAATAACACTTAAAACAGATTGATTATGGATAAAAATAAAATGCATAAAATTATAATTTTGATAAAATGTTGAGGAGTCCAGCTCCTGACCAAATTCTTAGATAGTATCTTTTGGAACTTACTATATGTAATTGCAAAAACTTTAATTGGCAGGTCACACTGGGAGAAGCTACCATCCCCACACCAGCCTTGGAAAATGCACTGTGATTTCTGAAGGGAGCAATTTCTGCAGTTGTAGTCAGGAGTTAGCAACCCCCTCCCTGGCCGGCAATACACTGAGAGTAGAAAATATAATATAATATAATATAATATAATATAATATAATATAATATAATATAATACAATATATTAATGTTAGAAAAAAGAAAATACAAAGTGTATGTTAAAGCAAGTAGAACAAAATGTTAAAAATGCGTAAATCTGTTATTTTTGCAACTTTTCTATAGGTCTGATGAAATTGTCCTCTAAAATTATATATATATATTAACATATAAAATATATGTATATATGTAAGATATGAAGACATTATTTGCAAAATATATCTAAAGAGCACAAAGGGCTACTGGTTCATAATATTTTATATATTTGTCAATATCAACATAAATCAACTCCCCCCATATAAAATATAATTTGATGTTGGCTGAAGATTTCTATGTGTTGCTCCAAATCTGCTCTTCAGCTCTCCACAGCTTGCTGGGTTCCTGTGGAGGCTGACCTTTAGGGACTTCACTAATTGGCTTCCTTTTCGAAGTACTTTCCTATGCTTAGACAATGGGAAATGCAAGCAGGATCAGCCTGAAGTGAACCAAGTTTGTCGAACTTGCTTTGTTCCAGTCTTTGTTTCTCTACTGAATTTGCTATTTCTTTCAAATGATCTGTTCATACAGATAAAGGCCTACTTAAAACATTTCTCCAGGTACCTGCACAATCACTTTCTCCCCTTACTTAAGGGGTATAACAGCAACCTTGGTCTTGTTAGCCCACCTCCTATATTCACCAGCTAAATCTACTACAACAAAACACCACAGACTGAGTGTTCTAAACAACAAACATTTAAATTCATAATCACGGAGCTTTGCAGATTGGGTGCCTCCTACTGATGGTGGGCTTCCTGGCATGCAGACATGTACACACATTCATAGTGGTTCATCTGGGGGACATTCTGACCTCTTCCTCTCATTATAAGGGCAATAATCCTATCATTGAGGCCACACTCTTAAAATTTCATCCAAAATTAATTCCTTCCTCAAAGTCCCATATCTGAACACCATCAAAAAAAGGAGCAAGGTTTCAACATATACATTTGGGGAACACAAACATTCAGTCCCTAGCAGATTTCCAAATTTTACAGTCCCTAGTTGGATTCTACCAACACTGTCCTTATCTTTATAAAAATTTCACTTATTAAACCTTCCTTCTAAATGTATTATCACTTGTCTGCAAGAATCTTGTCTGGTACATAATGCTAAGAGGAGTAAAAAACATTATGAAAAATGCTATGTATCTAAATATTGGAAATATGTTGAAAATCACATATTATAAAAATGTAATTATTAGTTGAAGTGCTTTGTAAACAAGTAAGAAAAATTAATCTCTTTGAAGGATCTACATGGATTATTTCACAGATGAAAACTGAATGAAACAATTTAATTTTGTTAAGATAGCATCATACATTTTCTGAAAAAGTATCTATAGAATAGCTTAACATAATGGCGCATACATAACTTGGTAGAAATTAAATATTTATATATGGAGACAGAAGCAATGCCTATAAAATAAAACGAAACCCATGGTATTTCTGATCATCGTTATATTATATATTATTATCATTTCAATTTTAGCACTCTCCTTGCAGCCATGTTGAAGACTCTCAAGGCCATTCATGGAAATGGAAGGTTAAAAATAACTGAAAGCAGCTGGGCATGGTGGCGCATGCCTATAATATCAGTACTTGGAGTTTGGAATGACATACATTTCCAGTCCATAGTAAGGCCCTCCTGTGATTCAAGTTCAATAACTGGTACTAACAGATGTTTAATACGTATTTGTTGAATGAATTAATAAAGTATCATATTCAACAAATATGTATTGAATACCTTGAAAATCACCAGGTACTCTAAAAGTACTTTTCTAATAAATATCTACTTTGTAGATTACCCACAAAGTCTAAGTGATATTTAAATCATAATTCAATACAAAGATACAGCCACAAAAAAAAGAATTCCTAATTTCAGAGTGAATACTACTCAAATATTTTTGTACAAATATTTCAAAATACAAAAATTGTAAGGAATTCCCCTGCCCTTGTTTCCTCTTCTCTTTGCATTCCTTTCTCTTTCCTTTCCCCACAGTTTAATTATATGATCCCATTTCTCTGCTTCCCCATGGTATTTAATGCCTTCATTTGGGGATATCTGTTAATGTCTCTATTCCAGAATCAATTTTAAAATTTGCTAGGGCAATGCTTATTATATTCATTTAAGTTTCCCCAGCATTTACTACATAAATATTAATTGAACAAAAAGAAGAAAAACAAACAAACAAATACATGGTGATTCCTTGTACATTTTTTACAGTTTGCCACTCCATAATTGTTACAAAATAAAAAGCTAAAAGGAAAAAGAATTAGCTTTACTTCCTGAATTTTTCTTAATATTTCCTTTAATTACATTTAGTTAGATAAACTACAGCCATTACTAGAAATTCTTGGGTCCTGGAAACTCAGCTAAGACAAAAACTAATTAATTCATATTAATCTTCATTTATTTCCAATACAAATATTTTTCTACGAGTAGGTAAATGACTATTTTTAAAATGTCATATAAGCATAATAATATTTTTACTGTTTTAACACTATCACCCTTGAAGCAGTATGAAAAGTATTTTAGAGTTAGTAACACATTCAGAGGACCTAGGTTGTGATGTTTTAAGCAGACACATTGAGGAAATTAACTAACATTCAACCAACTATTATTATCAGGATCAGCTATAGGTTTGATTTTATATGCTCATTTACTTAATCAATAGCTATCATCAATAACTTTAGGTACATATGAAGACTGAAAATTAATTTAAGTGCAAGAATTAAAACAACTATTTTTAAACACTATAAAAAGTACTTGATCTATGAATCTGAAGCTACCAGGACAGTTGAATTGATTTGCTAATATGTTTTCTACATTCTAGGATAGGTTAATCAATATTTTGGCTTAGATAAAAAATGTAAGGATGCTACTAAGATATTTTGATGATGAATAAGATAAGCTTATCTGTCCAGCAATATAGAAAGTATGACAGTATGATTTCTTCCCTAGCAAATTGAAGGAATATTTGAAAAATGTCAAACTCAACAGAGTTATACTGAATTCTGGCCAACATGCTTTTCAATTATTTTTCTATCCAGGAAAATATTTTTTTCTTTTTCCTTTCAACCAGTCAATAGTTCTAGTAACAGGACAAAAATCATATTAACTCATTTCTTTAGCATAAACTTTTATAAAAAATACTTTTATTGGTGCATTATACTCTCACATCATAATGTGGGTCATAGTGATAGTGACATGCAGGAGACAGACAATTCTAACATGATGAAAATCTTATCAGAATTATAACTACCAAGGTAAAATATCTTATCGGTTTATTAACCATAAAATTTAGATTTCAGTTGATCTTCTTTTCCTGAGAAAATAGCCAACTCTTGCCCAGTAACTAGATAAATCATACAGTGAAGTTGTAGTATGTCCATTACATCATACCCCACTGCCTTTGCCCTGGTCTACCAGCCTCTAAAAGCCCTTCTTGAAACTGTAATATCCTAATGAGAATGACCTTAAACTGTGATGAAAAAATATACAATTTAAAAAGAAGATGTTTGTTAGCACAGATACCAGCTTTCCTTTGACCTGTCTCTGTAGCTGGGTTCTTTATTTTTAAATGTACACTTTCTTGATTCTACTTAGACTACTCTTGTTACATGAAAAACATTCCTCCTCTCATCCATAGGGCGTTCTTCCCTAAAATTGCAGCTGTAGGATATTTCTTGCAATTAGTCACTCCCATTCTTATAGCTGAAACGCAATGCAATATCATAATTATCTGCTTACCTCTAATAGTTTTAATGATTATATATTTGTTTGGTCTCTGAAAAAGTACACATGTTGCAGAGGAAGAAATATGCTTAAATTGTGGTGAATGCTGTGGCCACATAATAAATACTCAATGACTAATGGATTAAACACATTCCCCCAAAAGACACTGTATTTATTTCAACCTTTAAATCACTGTAACTCCATGAGAAACTCTGGTTCAATTAAAAGAGCAATAAAAAAGAGATACATGCTGGAAAACACGGCTCAAAAGGAAGGGTGTCTGCAGTGGGTCAACCCATCAAAGATATGATCCTGCCTTCTCAGAGAAACAACTGCTGCTTCAAAGTGATAGTTGTATCTACAAAAGCACAGTAACAAACAAACAATGATACAGCAAAAACTCCTACTTATGAAGGAAATCGTGAGTCAATAAGTCATTATGTAGGATTTAGTGAAGCAGAGAGCCTGGATTCCTGATTAAACCTCAGCTTGACTTTGCCTAAAGGGAGTAATTTGCTATATACATCCAAATATTACAACAGGTATTATTTGCCTTGAACAAAATAATTTTTCACACCATATTGTACAAATATAATTAGAAACTGAACAAGACACATAGTCCATTGAAATCATACAGAACATTTAAAGACCATTTTAAGGTGAGTTAACAATTTACAATTTCTTTGATATTTTATTATGGAGCTTTTTATTTCATACAGCTTACTATGAAAAACTACCAATAATTTTATTGTCAACTCAATTAGTTCACCCCTCCTTACACAAGCCTTTCTCTGTTGGCTACTATCATACATTCCCCAGGGATGTTATAAAGTAAAGAATAAGGCACCTATGCTTCTGTTTGCCTAGAAGGGGATCAGTAAAGAAATCGGGTTATCAATTTTGTGAATATGTGTACAAAAAAGGATAACTTTTGAGGGATTATGCATATGTCTGTACACATGATTTATAGTTTAATTTTACAAGTAAAAATATGCATTTTCCCACTTAATAATGCTTAAGCAATATACAAAACATTTCCTAAATAAATCCCTTAAATAATAGAATAAATATTCAACTGGAAACATTTTTAGTGAGACTCATGCTCCCTTTATCACTCTTCTATCTTTGGTCCTCATATGAATAATAGTAGAGGCACAGAATGTCACTTCAGAGCAAAAATGAAAAAAACAGATTATTTGAAATTCACAGTATGATTGTTCAGAAATCATTCTGGAAAAAAAATAATAAATGAAAAAGTAGCATAGAAAACAATCTGAGAGGAAAAAATATAAACAAAGAAACCAAAGAAAAGAACGGAACCTATAGCATAACAATGAAACAATCATACATGGGAAGCCTCTCTTTGGCATGACACAGTTTCCAAAAGATAAAATATTAAAAGTGGATGTATTTGCCAAAAAAAGTTCCATGCAAAAGCAATTCTTTGTATTCATATTCAGAGTGCAGAGTCAAAAGGAAAATATTGTAAGCATAAGATAGAGATAAAATAAATAAATCAGTTCCTCAGGCAAGAAAGTGATAAAAGGAGAAAGAGAAGTGTCAAGAACCTGGTGTTTATTTGTAGTCATTAATAATAGGAAAATCTATTCTGTTAAATATATGCATCACCTCACTAAACACAGTAGGCCAGCTGCATACTGAGTTAAAAAAAAAAAAAAAGTCAAATAGAAAAAAGGACAAAGTAGGTGTGTGGGGGGGATTAGCAATAGAGAAGATTTATCCAATTCTATCCCATTTCAAAAGATTCCTAATACTGATGTTCATGCATTGTGATCTCAGATTCAATCTATGTTTCCTTGAATCCTATTTCTTAAATATCTATGCCACAAAACCATTCAGAAATAGATTTTGAGAGGTAACCAATAATTTTTTTAAATCATTTTTTGGGAGTACTAGGGATTGAATCCAGAGGCTTTCTACCTCCATACTACACCTCAAACCCTTTTGCTTTTCTTGTAAACAGAGTTTCACTAAGTTACTGAGGCTGGCCTTGAACCTGTGATGCTCCTGTCTCACCATAGCAGAGCAGTGGTGCGCCTTATCTATGTGGAGGCACACCCATGTAATCCCAGTAACTGAGACAGGAAGAAAGCAAATTCAAGGCCAACTCAGCAACTTAGCAAAAATGTTTCTCAAAACAAAAAATAAAATGGGGCTAAGGATATAGTTCAGAAATAAACACTCCTGGTTTCAATCTCTAGTACTACACATACAAATACACATACACACACACACACACACACACACACGCACACACACACACTTTTATTTGTATACTTCATCCTATGAGCTTAAGGCAGTATTGTTTAGTCTTCTGTTTTTCAACATAAAGTAATAGATTATTCTCTTTTTACATATGTGTAATCAAAGGCATTAAAATAAATCAATATCATAAAGGTTTTAGGTAAAAAACTGTCTTAAAATTCATTTTAAAAGTTACTAGTTTTAAAAGGTAGAGCAAGGCAGGAAAGAAAGAGGAGGAAAGATGAAAGTAAAGAGAAAGAATAATAGAAAAATGAGAAAAGGAGTATTCATTGGGAGCCTCTTATCATTGTATTCTATATTAAGTGATTTTGTATGTAAAGTTTATTATCTTACATCATTAAATCTAATACCAAATTTTTTCAACCAAATCACAGATAAATCAGATTTGGAATTCAAGATTCTTCCTTCAGATTCAATGTTCTTTCTTATCATATATCTCTAGTCAAAAGTTATACATTAAATATCTGGTATCAAAGTTCTATTAAATTCCTAACACATTACATCAACTGCAGGATTTTCTAAGACACCTAAGGGGAAAATGGACAGCTACTCTGTGTTTAAGTGTGGGTAAAGTAGTGTCAACTCATTCAACAAGTCACTGGGCACTATCATGTTGAAGGTACCATTCTGGACACCACCGAAAAAAGAAAAGTCAAGGCATTTAGCTCTTAAAGTCATTTACTGATTTGATTCAGAAATAAAAGAAAATAAGTAAAAGAAATACAAATAAGCCAGGCATGATGGTGCACGCTTGTAATCTCAGTACTTGGTAGGCGAAGACAGGAGGATCCTAGTTCTTGGCCAGCTTCAGCTACTTAGTGAGGCTCTCCACAACTTAGTGAAACCCTGTTTCAAAATGAAGAATAAAAAATAGGACTAGGGGTATAGCTCTGAGATAGAATGCTCCTGTGTTCAATCTCTAGTACTAAAAAAAAAAAAAAAGAAAGAAAGAAAAAAAAATGACACACAAATAACCTTCTGAGGAATTTTTAGAAGAGAAGAACATAAATTTAGGGCGATATACTGAATAAAATGTCTTGCTAAATAAAGATCACATGTTAACTGATATAACATATAACTGATACGCTGGAGTAAAATTTATGACCTATTTATCTAGAAAGCAAAGTATAAGTCATAGTAGTATCCCACCATCTAATAATATTTGTACTGGTGAGTACTCTATTGAGAAAAAAAAAAAAAAAAAACTAAATGAAATAGATGTTTTAACTTGACTCAAACCCTGATTAATAATTAGTCATTAAAAAGATTAAACTTCAAGAACGAGTTGAGATAATTTTTCACCAATTGCTTCTTCCAGTAATTGAGAGTTAAATAAGAGTAAATTTAACAAGTTATACTCTACAGAATGGGATACTCTGTACATTTGATGTCTCCTTGGCATTATCTTTTGATTTCCACTAAGACAACCACTGATCCACAAGATGATAGGACAGATATTGTTACTGAGAGTTAGAGCTGCTCTTGGCTCTTATCTGAGCACCATCCTTCAATCTGACACAGGTTCCAAAGTTTCCGAGAAGATGTCCTCTTTGAGAGTCTCTGATGTACTATGTCCTGAGAGGGGAGGTCAAGAAATATGTCAGGGCTTTAAAAGAGATATAAGATACTCAGCTTTGGTTCCTGAAACAAATGAGATATGATTCCCTTAATCTTCTCAATAATGTGTTCCTTTACTTTCTTTTCTCTACTTTCTACCACATAAGGACACAGTAAGGCTAAAGTGAAGATTAATTGATATTGAAGATGATAAGTATGCAGGAAAATGAAATAAAAATTAAGTATTTAATATATGCATTATTCTTGGTTTTATTTAACATGAGTGTAGGCAGGGATTGAACCCAAGGGCATTCTTCCTTCTGAGCTACATCCCCAGGTCTATTTTATTTTTTTATTTTGAAAGACGGTCTCATTAAGTTGCTCAAAAGCCTAAGGTAGTGAGGATGGCTCAAACCTTAGATTCTCCTGTCTCAGTTTCACAAGTACTGGGATTATAGGCATGGGCCACCATATCTGGCTACTTTTTTTTATTTTTGTTTTTAAGAGAAAAATAATGGTATATGTGTGTATGTGTATATGTTTGTGTGTGTAGACATTAAAACAGAAGATGGATTATATTTTGATATTTTTTCCTCCTTTTTGACTGCAGTTTTTCAGCATCAAATGGATTCTCAATGCCTTGTTTAAAAGATAAAAAGGTGGAGGGAAGTATTTAATAATTTTCCAAAACCTTTTGAGAGTTTTTACTGATCAAAAACTCCATCATAGAATATCACAAATCATGATAAGAAACCTCAAGTACATTTTCTCAGCAACTAAAGTAAGAAAAGCTTATCCAATAGAGACCGAGATGCAGAGTAAAAGGCCCAGGGCCTGAAGTCAGAGGAATGAGGATAAAATAGCATGTCTACCACTTACTGCTTCTCTACCAAGCTCCAATCCACCCTCATCCTCACATTTTACACCATTAAAACATTGATATTAATAATTACATTGCCATCCCCCTACTACTATGAAGCATTAAAAATTTATGACTGAGAAAATGTTACAAAAGCTACCAAGAAGTAAGAGGGATTGACAAAAATATTGAACTTAATCATAAATTATATATATATATATATATAAAATAACACATTGACACAAAACTGAGTAAAGAGTAAATATTTAATATAATTGAAGAAGGAAAATTTCTTTAATGAGATCTATTTTCTCATTTTGAAAGACTCTCAGATATTGGTCAAGGAGAAAAGGCATCCAAAAGGTATCATTAAAAACACAAAACAAAACAAAAAAACCTACATTGACAAAAATTGTGGCTAATGATACTCAAAAAATCAACAAAAGAAAACTTTTTCTTAAAGATAGACAATAAAATCATTCCTTGATATTAAGATTTCTCTCTCTTACCCCCAGTTCTACCCTAGACAAAGCTTTACAGAACACAAGAAATACCAGGAGTAATTACTTCTACTGTTGTCAGCATTGGAGTTACCTCTAATAAACTTAGGTGTTAACTTGTTTCTTCCAACAGATGTCTTCATTAAATGTATATGGTCAATTTTATAGTATATTTTCCATTTTATCCATTATTATTTTAGAGAATAAGACATATCAATATATAGCCTTATGACACAATAAAAGAAAGTATGAGTTCCATTTCAGGTGACCTCTTTTAATCCTGTTTACATCATGTTGGAAAATCCCAATACTATCACTCAAAATAAGACAGGATCAGTTATATTAGTTCACTTAAGAAATAACCTGAGCTAAAGTACTTTCCTAAGAAAATTTTTATTTATTTATTTATTTATTTTTTGTGGTACTGGGGATTGAACTCAGGGGCATTCTATCTCCGAGCTATATCCCCAGCTCTATTTTTTATTCTTTATTTTGAAATAGGGTCTCACTAAGTTGCAGAGTGCCTCACTAAGTAGCTGAGGTTGGCCACGAACCTGGATCCTCCGGTCTCAGCCTCCCAAATGCTGAGATTACAAGCGTGTGCCACCACACCCGGCTAAATTTTTATTTTCAAATAAAAAATTTCCAGTGTCCTCAACTGAGGGCAATTTTGCTGACCAGAGTACATTTGGCAATGTTAGAAGATACTCTGGATTGTCACAACTTAGGATGAGGTTGGAGTTAACTCTTAGCATCTGTTAGGTAGAGGCCGAAAATGTTGCTAATCTCCATGTGTACTGCTAACCTTCCTACATGCATAGGACAGCACTCAGAACAAATAATTATATAGCCCAAAATGCCAATAGTTGTTAGGGTGAGAAACACAACCTTTAATTAATATCATAGTAAACTTTGAATAGAACAACAAGTAATAGGATTCAGGAAAATAATAATGGCCCAAGCTTTGGGAACATTTACCATGAATCAAGTGCTGTCTCATTAATTAGCTTACTCAGTCATCAAGGCACTGTGAATTGAACACAACTATTAACACTCCTGTTCTACAGATAAGTAAAATGAGGCTCTAATTTAATTAATGATTTTACTCATTGCAACCTAGCTTCCAAAAAAGCTGAGGCAGGATTTAAACCATATCCCATTAACTGTGCATTAAATACTCTTGGCTACATCACTATTTTGTCTTCATGTTCATCAGAAAAGCTGCTCTCTGGTAGAAGCCTTTTTAAAAAACATCATATTTATTAAAATTTACAAAAATCCCCAATGATTAGTCTCTACTAGAAAATTTAATTCTTAAAGATCAATAAAAGTTCAGGCATACAGCAGATGTCACTAAATCATTATTTATTCATTTATCAAGATTCTCATTCCATCTTTAGCAAATGTCCTCA